>JACXGK010005871.1:0-31070 GCA_016801125.1 Novumbra hubbsi
GTGCACGTAGACCTCCCATATGTTGTGCACGTAGACCTTGCTCCCCTGAGGGCGGCTGTCTATGTTGTTGATCCCACACCTCAGTCCTGACAGGCCGCTAAGCAGGTGGGGAGCAGATGGGGATGTGCTGATGACAGGACTCGTTCGTGTCACTTACAATCATGACACACTATCACACAGATCTACAAACGGGCCAGACAAACTACCACTAGGCCTTCTCCCTTACAGCACAGATTGATCTATTTCAACTGATTCTGCATCCCAAACCGCATCCTATTTTCTATTTAGTACACTACTTTTGACCAGAGCTCTACAGGCCAAGGGAAAAGGTAGTGTACTGAATAGGGAATAGGACGCCATTGGGGACTTGGAGAGATGAGCCCATATAACCATGCCTTGACTGTTGTGGGAAGATCAGAGCTTGGTGGTCCTCCACTCAAATCCACCCCTGAGAGAAAAGGTGACTGAATACCACATGATGAGTCTTGTCTTTATCGAGATGTCATTGTTTGCACGTTGGTTCACAAATGTGGAGAGTTGAAAGGAAGAAAGACCCTCGTAGCTGTCACGCAAAACCTCACCTGAGTCTGTGTCTGTGTGATAATATACAGCCCATTGTTACTAGCATGATGTTTGGATTCAAATGTCAAAACAACTATTAATTCATTTGACAGACAGTTGCACTGAAAAAAAGGCTATTAAAACATAGTTTCCATTACAGCATCAAAAGAACCACCAGGACCGCTGTACTACAGATGACAACACAACCGCATCAACACCCCAAAAAGGGGTTGCATTTTTCTACCATTATTTAGATGAAACATTCAATCCTGTTTTTAAGCTTTCTGTGTGTTTCCTTGGGCTTCTACTCAACACGTCCTGTAGGAGTGTTTCTGCTCGGGGTGACTGAATGGGAACAGGACTGATATGAATGAGCAGCGTCTCTGCTTCCAGCTCCCCCATAATGCCTTGTCATGTGGGGGCGGGCTCAGGTCCCCCCTCCGAACCCATTCACACACAGAAGATCCATTCTACAGGTAGTTGGTGGTTTACAGACATACGCCTCATCTTGTGATCTGGTTCCATACAACGTAATAAAATAGAGACATACACAGTGCCGTGCAAATGCATTCCAACAATTTACTTTTATAGAAGAAATTAAATGCTGTGTTTCTTCAACGCAGGCATTTTCCATTTACAATATTAGTGCACTACTTTTCTCCATGGCCACTAATTAGGACAAATTTAGACAATTTGTGTATAATTATCAACGTTTCTCCATTTACTTTTGGGGTCAAACGTGTCAGAAAATGTATGCATTCTTCCATGTTGCAATGTCAATGTCTATAAATAGGTATTTAGGAATGAAGATTTAGGTTATATGAGTAAAGGCTGGATTAGGTCTGTCGTCTATTTACTTATGGTGTATTGCCCTCAAGGCAAAGGTTTCATTATTTTGACTGTGGTGATAATAAAATAAGTGTATGAAACAGTTGTTGCAAATTGAACAGATACAACCAAATTCTCAATATTCTGCTTTTTTAATTATGCCCTAAGTCTACAGCATTTGTGGAATTTTTACCAGGGAGAGATAAGGACAGACTATACTATTTGTTGGAGCACGGGGCCCCTTAAGGTCCCAAAGAATCTGTGTGCTCCAACAAACTTTCACTGGCACTCCAACATTTTCTCAGCAGTATGAGGTTACATACAGAAAAAGATACTTCTGCATCACATAACATCACATTTTACTCCGGTGTTCCTGGCCTTATCACAGCCTAAATCTAGTCCTCCAAAAAAAGGACGGAATTCACTGAACTACACTGAATAAGAAGAAGTATTTTTAGATGACCTATGAATCAATCACTATTTTTAACAGCAGCTACTGCTTAGTAGGTTGACATCTGACCTCCTAAGTTCCTCCTGATTTTTTTGAGGGAGTAAAGGGGGCAGTGTGTGCTGAACTACATCCCCAGGATTACAAGCGTTTCGGAGTAGTAGTTGTAACCCGCAGGGGCTGTAGGCTAGCCAGGTCACAGCCCACCCATGGGGGGAACATAAGGGGGAAACAGGGTCACCAAGGGCCTGGAGAAGAATAAATGCTCCAAGACTGCAGGTACAAACCCATGCACTTACCATGCCGACAGACAGGTCCCTTCTGTAATAAGATATATTCTTACAAAAATATATCTCCCCTTATCACATACACTATTCCACTGCAAATGACTGTATCGTTCATTCATATTAACAAGGCTATAGACGTATAACATTAAAGCAGCATCATCATGATACTATGGCAACAGCGCAGGGAGGGCAGACTAGATGAATACATATTCGTACGAGCATCCCTCAGGTGTCCTTATGGAATCGGTCAGAATCAGCTAAATGACTGGCTGCAAGACGATAAAGCCAAACCTTATTTGCGCTGACTGAAGATTCAATAAATTAAGGGGGTTTCTATAAAAGGGACTCATTGTTCATCGTCTTCTGGCTGCAAATTACTTAGTAAAAAATGGAGAGAAAGGAAGTAGAACCGGTGAACCTTTATGATAGCAGGGCCTTGAAAACGGACACCACGGATGCATGAGTGAAAAGCACCGCGTGTCAAACGTAATTGTCCTAAAAAACAAGCCAGCCAGCGATGTCTGATTTGATTCCCTCCTGTTTGGCTCAAGTTACTTCCTGTCTAGATTTTGAGATGTTGCCTTGACAATGACCTTCTGGGTAGGTCTTGGGATGCTCTAATAACGCCCACCCCTTCTAGCCAAGACTAGAATTTAATGACCCTTTATTTTCCTGTCTCTTAGTTTGTTTTCTTCATTTCACAGTCACGGGAACTAGAGCAAAATGTTGTAACAAAAAAGCACTATAGAAAATGATTTACAACCTACCATAATATTATAGAAAACGGTTGACTTTAGTGACCTTTTTACGATTCGAGATTAGAGTGATTTATGTCACAGTCCAAAGGATATCTAACGTGGTCACACAGCCTAACAATGTCTGTGAAGGCTTCCCAAAGTAGTGCATAATTTAGGGAATAAGGTGCCATTTGGGAGATCCAGTTTCACGTGAATGTGTTATCTGACCAATCACATCTAGATAAGATCTTTAGATAGTCAACCTCTCTAGTCTGTGAGGAAGACACCTCTCTCAGAGAACATGTCAATCCTCAAGAATGTAGATCTGTCGCTACTCTCAACTAAATACCATTTTTCCTCTCTTTCATTTTGTTTTTTCCCTCTCTCTCTTTCTCCTAGCAAGAGTCTTTGAAGTAAATAGCGAAAGGATCCCCGACTGTAGCAAATTACCTGAAGACTGAAACATTTTTGACATAAGTCCTGAGAGATGGGGAGAGCCACTTTTCCTGGCGGCCCCTTTGCCATATTTAATCTGGGGCTGTGGGAGACAGCGGTGCTGACAGAGTGATGGGACAGCTGGACACGCTTCCAGGGCAACAGTGACTGACAAAGTCAGAGCTAGAAGAAGGGCCACTGCAGACACTGCCCAGAGTAGGACCACGTGGCAACAGCTAGGAACAGACCAGTGTTGGAGGTAGGAGTAAGACCTGTGTTGAAGGTAGGAGTAGGGCCAGTGTTGGAGGTAAGAGTAGAGCCAGTGTTGAAGTATTAAGCAGGGCCAGTGTTGGGTCTATGAGCAGGGCCAGTGGTGGGTCTATGAGCAGGGTCAGTGTTGGTTCTATGAGCAGGGCCAGTGTTGAAGTTATAAGCAGGGCCAGTGTTGGATCTATGAGCAGGGCCATTGTTGAATCTATGAGCAGGGCCAGTGTTGGATCTATGAGCAGGGCCAGTTTTGGGTCTATGATCAGGGTCAGTGTTGGATGTGTAAGCAGGGCCAGTGTTGGATCTATGAGCAGGGCCAGTTTTGGGTCTATGATCAGGGTCAGTGTTAGATGTGTAAGCAGGGCCAGTGTTGGTTCTATGAGCAGGGTCAGTGTTGGGTCTATGAGCAGGGCCAGTGTTGGTGCTAGGAGCAGGGCCATCTTACTAGAGCTGGGAGTATGGCTTGTGTTGAAGTATGGCCAGTGTCGGAGCTAGGAGCAAGTCCACTGTTGAATCTTTAATCGGTGCCAGTGTTGGTGTTAGGAGCAGGCCAATGTTGGTGTTAGGAGCAGGCCAGTGTTGGTGTTAGGAGCATGAACAGTGTTAGAGCTCTGAGGTGTTTTTTCCTAAAAAAAGAATTAGGTTCTTTCCGGAGGCCATCCCCCTTTATATAAAACAAGATAATCAAACTGATCAGTCCAACGTGGTCTCTCACACATTTTCTTTCTTTCTACATCTAGTCAGTCATTTTACTGCAATGTTGGCACAGAATGTTAGTTATTTTCTGTCAGGTAGATAATCTGTTGGTTTTGCACTTAAACACAAACTGATTTGTACTTCTGGAATGAGGAAACGAAAATGTCAGTTCAATTCAATCCAGTTTTGGCAGCCTAAAGAGGACACTTGAATGATTAAATGAGATCTATAAAAACATCCCTACAACCCAAATGGAACCCTAACCCCATTCCCTATACAGCAACTACATAAGGAATAGGGTGCCATCTGAACATACATACAGTTAACACAGCGCTAATACGTGCTATTGAAAATGACAAAATCCTAGGTATTCAGTTGAGTGAATTCCCTTGGTCATGACCTCTCCCACCCAGCCCTCAGAACCTTGGCAGAAATGCTTCAGGGGAGAAAAGGTGCAGGTGATTTTATCTGAATCTTTTTTGTGGGCAAATACATTTCCTGTTTTGCTGAATGAAACACCACCTGAATTAGTAATACATGGAATGCCATTTTTTTCTTAATGTGAGACAAATTACCACAGAGTTACCACAGGGATTCCACACAAAGGCAATCAATGAGTGATGTGTGTATAAAGGTGTGTGGGTTGGGTGAGCGTGTCTCCTCATCCTATGTGTTTTTTCTACGCATCTCCACTGGTTGTTTGGGACAAATCAGGAATGCATGGGGTGCATTCATGGCTAACAAAACAATGATTACAAAGGATAACAGGATCAGTGCTAATCAGCATACCCAGCAGAAAATGCCAGAAAGATCTCAAGCATTGTCAGGTAATTTTCCTGAGGTGATCTCTTTCCCTTTTAATTATGAACAGTGTGATGGTAGAACATTCTCAAAACCTGCAGAAAGTCAGTGTGGAAAGTCTCACGCCGATGTTCCTGTCTCCCATCTTATTTCTCTGACAATGAACAATGGCTACCTCAGAACTAATGGCACTGGTACAGAGAAACCTCTTCGATGAGGAAGGAGGAGGGACAAATAACCATTATCCAAAGACATGTTCTATCATGTCAGAAATGCTATTTTCTCCAGCCAAGTCCCTTAGTACCTTGCACGGAAAATATTCAGACCATGTAATAGAGATGTGAACGGCAGATTAGGAGAAGAGTGAGCATTTATCTGAGGAGACAGAGAATATAATGATGCTTGACTGAAGCATCTGAGGCTTATCACCGGGCTAGCAGAAACAATGTAGTGCTCTGAGGTGAAAGGGTTCCCAGCAGTGATGTTTTAGCAGATGGCGCTCTCTGCTGGCTAAGTATTTTGTCGACACGATCCTGAAGCCACGTGAAAAGGACTGCAGTATCCAACTTGGACGCTGGGTGGGAGTGTGCAACATGTTACCTCATGCATACCTACAGTCTACTGAAGCATTTTCCTTGTAGTTGTTGTCAGTTTGGAAGCCGTTCCTGTTGCCTTCAGAAGTAGAAATACACTGCTCAAAAACATTAAGGGAACATGCAATCATCATAGTAAATCACCAAGTCAGTTAAACTTCAGGGGTATCTGTCCATTTAGAAAGCATAAGCAATGGTGAATCAATGTCTGTGGTTATACACAACGTATACACACAATTTTGTTTAGTCATACTTGTGAAACATAGTATAATACTATGGCATTCAACAAACTAGCATTCAGGGCCCAAACCACTGGATTTATAAAAGTAATTGACTTGCCGTCATGTTGCCTTTAAAGAACTCCTTTATGCCTACACATGCAGGACAGGACAACACGAGAAACAGTATTGACATAACTAACAAAAATGCATTAATTGAGTTATGCGTCAGTTTTTTTAATATCTAACAATGTATTTATAAGACAAAAACAAACAAAAATAAAATTTACATATGTATGTATTCATTTATACACAGTATATACATCTAATATGTAAAGGTCTTAAGTAAAAAGTATATTATAACATAATATAAGGGAATGAATTATGAAAGTCACCCGAGTTTCTTTCCTGTTATGGTTTAACAGTCCTTCTGTATAATTGGTGCATGCCTGGCCTTTTCCCAGGGTCTCCAGGGTTTGAAACTGGCAGATAACTCTTGCCTTGGTGCAGACACAGAACACAAGGGAGGGGTCGGGGCGGGGCCTGGGAGGGGTCAGGGCCTAGGAGGGGTCAGGGAGGGGTCAGTGCGAGGCCAGGGAGGGAACAGGGAGGGGAAAGGGCGGGGCCAGGGAGGGAAAAGGGACAAAAGACAAGCCAAGCTGGGTGAAATCGGTGGGGAAAGGTACTCAGGGGTGAAAGTGTATGAGAGGCCATCGGGTTGACTGGAAGAATGATGCATGGCGGAAAAAGTGGATTTGCAGCAGGATGTAGTTCGTACTACATCTCTCTCTTGCATGCAGCACGTCGGCCCAACAACCAATCTCTTTCACGCCCGACCTCTGTTGGAAGTCTGTTGTAGGGGAGGAAGAGCACTGCCACAGTTCGGTCCTGATGCTTTGGTTGATGGACACATGCCCGTACTGTATGTTCGTTGTTGGATCCTGCTGGCTGTTTATGTAGCTCTTCAGAACTCGGACGAGGCCCTCCCTCTTTGATGGGACTCTACTAGCCACTACTGTGGTGTGGATGACAGGGGGAGGAGGCTGGGAGGAGGCTGATGCTGGGAGGCTGCCGTGGACACCTGCCGTGGATATCTGCCGTGGACACCTGCCGTGGACACCTGCCGGCAATGCTCCATCTCCCCTGGACAACACACAGTCTGACATTAACAATCAAAAACAAATGGAATAGAAAGAGGGAAGACTGGTTAAGAAAAAACATATT
Organism: Novumbra hubbsi; assembly: GCA_016801125.1. Taxonomy (NCBI): domain Eukaryota; kingdom Metazoa; phylum Chordata; class Actinopteri; order Esociformes; family Umbridae; genus Novumbra; species Novumbra hubbsi. The sequence goes on from JACXGK010005871.1 coordinate 7,096, forward strand.
GTAATGTACTACAGGTGCAAAATGTAAGGAATTCTCTACACACAACAAAAAAAATACAAATCACTGCCAATGACACAAAGTACAAGGAGTGGAAAGGAAAGATATTGGTACTCAAGTTTTAGGGATTAAAATGTAGTAAAGTAATTATTTATTTTTTAATTGTAGATGTTTTCATTTCGTTATCAAACTGGCATAGAGCACACTAGATAGAGGTACCATTGCTTATACTTTCTGTTATTTCTTATAGATATTCTACGGTTACGTCTAAAATCGCGGCTTTCTCCAGTAGGGAGTTTAGTATACGCTGAATGATTACAATTAACATAGTCGTCAGACAAATAAGGACAATCTAATTGAATTTAAAATCCATTAGGTGGCGCTGTAGTTCAATTATTAACAGAATAAATGCCAGATGAATTTCTATAATGGATTGGTAAATCACTAAATCTTACGAGTAGTCCAGCAACAAAGTGTTAAACTCGCCGAGACAGGTTCATTCTGTCTAGTCTTTTCTTTCCTATAACAGGTTATAAGATCTACATTCAACGACAGCGGAGAGAGGTGTCAATTATTTATTATTCTATGCCTTAGAAAACAACATAATTTACAAAAAATATGTGTACTTTGGGTGTTATTGTTGTTTTAATTTCGGATTTTTGTTTTGATTGGTGGGAAGCCACTCCATGCCCAAATCCATTATTTCGAGTTATTTAGCAAAAAGGCTAATAATTGGTGGTAAATTGTCGGTTGACCAAGACAATTTCGTTGGTATGATAATTCTAATGAAGCAAAACTATGTTGTTAAACCATATTTATTTCGAATGAATGTTTAAACATTCATTTTGTGTGTGTTTTCTTCAAATGTTATTTATTGTCTGTGGATCTGTCACCATGAGAGTGTGCCTATGGGAAAGAGCACGTTCTCAAGAAAACAGGCACGAGGTGACAAAACCTGTGAAACGTTATTTTTATGACGTGAGATTGATCGGCACACTGCGCGAAGTGTCACATACTAGTTACAGGCCATATGAAAACAATACTTATCCTGGAGCAAACATGACGAAGACATTATCCAAGAGTCACCTAACAATAGGCCTGTAAACAAACGTACAGTAAAGCCCCAAAACATAGAAAAGTGTTGTATAAACATTGGTTCCGAAATCAAAACAATGCAACAAAAAAATATAGCTGAATGGAGAGGCAACTTTCTTTATGATTCGTGTATTTGTTCACACTAAGTTTAACCAATACACTGACATGATACACGTATATTAATTATTTGTTGAATTTACATAATTTGTCAAATAAATCAACTGTCGCAAAATGTAAACTGTACTTCGACCTGTCCTCGGTTTCAAGGCTGTAATGTAATGAAGGCTATACGAATAATATGTGTGTAAACAAAAAAGGACGATGACTTCTCTAATGAAGCACAGAGCGATGGTGTGTGCCTGTGTGGGTCTTGGGGGAGGGGTAATGAGGTGTGGAGATAAAGTTTGCACCCATGTCTTAAGCGTGCGCTTGTGTATTGGCCAAGATGTGTGAGGGTGCGTGGTTGTCATAGGCCGTCTTTTGGAAGTGTGCCTCATTTACGCACGGTCCAAAAAATTACACTGTCGGGATAACAATGAGATGAATCAACAAGTTGGATATAGCATGTAATTTTAAGGCGGTATACCTGTGGCTACTAAGACCTCGAGGATCTCCATATGTTTAAGCATCCAGTACAGTCCGAGTCTTGTTTCTTTCCTGCAGGGCTGACGCGCATGACGGGTTTCTACATTGGTTGGGACTTTCTCCATGCGTCTAACCGTCTGAGAGACTTTATTAAAGGCCAGATGTCACTAATTGCGTTCCTTTAGTTGTGCAGGCAGGCGTGTGTCCATCACTCCGGCTTATTCATGGGGCGGATCCACGTGCCTTTTTGATACCACTTTCGTTTTCTTTGTAGTGCATTGTGCGCACTGGGCAGATATTATTAATATTCGTTCTTATAATTATTTTAACATATTACGAATAATGTAATAACATTTATGTTTGCGTAGCCAAACAGGGTATGGATATAGGACAATGACAAGTGCATTGTTTCAAATGTTTCCATTTCACATTATTGATACTCGTTTTTGCTTTGTTTATTTGTTCGTTTTTGGTTCGGTTGATTTAAAGGCACGTCCTTTTAGGATATTCCTATCTAAACACACCACTACAACCTAGACATATCACGCGTATACGCATGAAAAACAAACCGTTTCCTCAGAGCCCTCACTGGGGACTAAGCCATGAGAAAGCTTATTTCTCTTTTACGGAACGGAACTATCAGCGCGGCTTTAAATCCAGTTAATCTCTACGGGATGTCCGTGATCCGATCATTCTGTTGTTATCTTCACATATCCCCATTATAATGGGGGGATCGGGGCAAGGGTCACACATAGTAGGGAACTCTCTGTGAAACTAGGTTTTACTAAGTTCCTCTGTATTACTACCTAGAAGACAAATATGTCTACTTAAAATCTGAAATAGAAAAAACGGACTAGTCCTTACAAAACCCATCATATGAAGCCAAGCTGCCTATAGCCTAGGACGTCAAATGAAATAAAGCAAGACTGAACATTTCTACACCATAGCATCATAATTATTGGAGGTAATAGGCACAGGGTGTAGCGAAGAGGTACGGTTTACGGCCGTTTTCGAACTTTGTCTTTGCGTTGTGTGCTAGGTCAACGTATCCCCATGCAATCAAAAGTTACTTAGTGGCGGTAATTACGCTGAGTGTCCACACATTAATTTACTAGAATAGAAATAATGCGCATTAACGACCTTACACAAATATAAATTGGTAGATTATGCCGCATTTTCCATATCATTCAAACATGTAGCCAAGGATAACTGAAAATGGGGGATTATGTTTTTGTTTAGAGATATGCTACCTGTTTCGAAGGCTAGACGTGTAGGCCTAGGTAAATACGTGAAGGCCTTTTAAATATTGTAATTGTTTTAAGACAATTATTGTATAATGTGTGTCCATTTTGATGGTATGTGGGTTACAGTTCGTAGATTCATATATATATATTTTAACTGAAAATGACTCCTTCAAAACATATTTAAGGATCTTTCCGTAGAAAACCGTTAGCATTGACCCGGGTATATTAATTAAAACCATATATGCCTAACCCAAACTGAATGCAATTCTGCAATATAATAAAATAAAAAATAAAGCAAATATAAATACGTTTTGATAAGATTTCTGTTCGTGGAGTTAGATAGTGCAATGTAGGCCCCGTCTGTGTACCGTTTAGACAAAAATAAATGTATCACCAAAGGCGCGAAGGCGGGAGGTGTCCAGGTGAGGTGATCGTCGCCTTACTTCCGCGGGAGATTTATGTTGTACTACCGGCTTTCGCAGAGTTTATGTCAACACAGTTTAAAACCGTGGGCAATGTCTCATTGATGGCTTCTGCTGTCAGGTTAATAAATGTAGAAATTGGCCAGGTCTGGTTATGCAAATGTAATCATTAATTGTTCATGTGTATTACATATTAATATAGGCAACAATAAAAAGAAATAATAACGCTGTTAAATAAAGATTGTTATTGGCCAATACCCGTCCAACGGTAGGCATACTCCAACCTTGAGGTGGTAGGAACTTTTGATGCTCCTCTTCCTACCATCGTTACGGTGATTATATATCGATCGGAAAATGTCCTTGATATGAATTGTCGGCCATTTGTCGACCATGTTTTATCTTCTGTGGGTTATTTGATTGGGACGTTTGAAAGCCCATCTATCCAGGGCCAATCTAAGTAGTTCCCTACCGCCATCAAATACTCGACCATCATCATCAACATCAGGCTGGATGCTGTGACATTGTGGGAAGAGTTTTCCTTCTTCAATCACCAGGTTGTTGCTGATAATCTGTTTTACCGGGTACAATAAGGGTAAATAAAAAAAAATGCGACGGAAAGAGTTAAAATATTAACGTACGGCCTTTTTTAATATATTTGAAATAATAAACGAACTGGATATGAATGTATTTGTTATGTAAGTATCCCTACTAGTCGACACTTGGTTTAAAGTCAGCAGTGTAGACCTATTTAAGAAATAGAATGATAGCCCTGATTTCATATAATAAACGAACTGGATTTGAATGTATTTGTTGTGTAAGTATCCCTACTACTCGACACTAGGTTTAAAGTCAGCAGTGTAGACCTATTTAAGAAATAAAATGAGAGCCCTAATTTCATTTTGAGATAGTGATAAGATCTTACGCAGACAGATTCTGGACATTGAAGTTGGTTGAGATTCAATACGTTGACATAGAAGCGTGCGGTAACATACTCTCATCATGATGTTTCCTAATCAAAACTCATGATATTGTAAACATTATTCCTCACATGTATGGATAACTAAAAAACAACGCCCACTTATTTCATCTGTGATATTTTAAACCAAATATCTGCTAGGTTATCTGAATCTAGAAAAGGGCGGTACCCTGTTAAAATAACCGCTTAGAATTGGTCGTGTACGTCATTGTGGGCGATACCCTGTGATCGACAAAATGTAGAACGGAGCTAATGAGCGGGGGTGTATGTAATTGTTTAATAGCTGCGAGGCACGAATGTTATCCCATTTACACCGAATTTAGATACATTTTCTCGACATGGCAACTGTGTTCCCAGATCAAAAGGATACAAGAAGGGTAGGTCAAGCTTTTCATTTTGTCCGTTTACTATACATTTAGTGCACGCATAAATAACGTTTTAGTGTCCTCATATACGTTTTTATTTTCCACCTTCTATTGATCAGATGTTAGCTGTTAGGGTTAAGACGTTCAACAACATAAAATGTCTCAGTTACATTGTGCTTCTGTTTTTCGTTTCACTTCACGAACAGAATTTAAGCCGGTATGTTGTGTCACTGAAACGAAATTTCTACATCGTTTCAGGTCCCAAAACCCCTCATGGAGAAACGGAGGAGAGATCGTATCAACCACAGTCTGGAAACCTTACGACTGCTGTTGTTGGAAAACACCAGTAATGAGGTGGGACAACGCAATAGTTTGGTTAATATAAATACAAATGAAATGTTAGTATTTTCAAATTAATTTATGTTGTAAATCAAATGAGTGTCCTTTTTTACATCAGAAACTGAAGAATCCAAAGGTGGAGAAGGCAGAGATTTTGGAGAGTGTGGTTAACTTCCTGAGGACAGAGCAGGGAGGGGAACAAAAGCATCAGCCAATGAAAAGAGGTCACAAAGAGGAGGAAGTGCAGGGGCCTGCCTGCAAGAGGAGACAGAACTACCACAAGGGCATGAGATCATGTCTATTGAGGGTGAACCACTTTGTAGCCACCAAAAGCCAAGAATTGGATGGGCCAAGTCACACTGAGGATGTCCTACCTCAGCAAACCCATATGGGGTGTTCCGAACTCTCCCATCTCTCTCCTCCATCCTCTGTCCAGCTCCATGTTTCTTTACCTTCCACCCTTGACCAAACCCCCCTGCCTGGACAGCAACTGCCCCAACAACAGCCTCCTCCTCAGCCTCACACAGGCGTTAATCTGAATAGGGCTTCCCAGAGAACTGACTGCAACAAAAGGCAGGACTCTTCCCCCTCTAAGCTGTGCGTGGAGCCAAGTGACTCTGTGTGGAGGCCATGGCCACAGCAGTGATGATTGGTTTGCACACTTAGGTTTAAAGTTCAGTACCAATGGTATGGCTGGAATACTTCCAACAGCTGCTCACTAAACAAGTTACCGACAGGGGGTGTGAAGGTGAGGGTAAATAGGTGGTGACCTGTGGATTGGACAGTTAAAGGCTATATTGGAGGTTGGCAGGGAAAGCAGTGTGACCATGGGTAGACTGACCCTGTAAAATGTACATCTTGTATACAGTATATGGATTACTTTATATTTTCATGACATTTATAGGAACTGTTGAATGTTTTATACTTTTATGTTTTCCCGAATTTTTAATTCGCAATTGCACCTGAAAGTGGAACAAGATAGAGGAGATCGTTTTGGCTCAAAGAGCAGTGGGCCATTCATGGTTTGAATCTCCTGTTTTCTGATTTCTGTCAAAAAAGGAATGTTAGATGTTTGACCCTCAAGATTAGGCTGTATTTTTTTATAAGTTTTACTGCCTACATTGTATATATTGCCATTTAAGTGGGCTTATATAACACTGGAATTCAATTAATATGTTTATATTGTTTTGGCAGCATTTTTCTATAAACTGCATTGAGATAGGTCCACATTGTCTGGTTGTTCTACAGTCTTGTTGTTCTAAGTGTTTAGTCTACATGAGAAACACAAACATTCTGTTTATGTTAAACATGGCAATGTTGCCCTATATTTGTATATTAAAATTAAATGAAACTGTACTTAACGATGGTGGTTTCCTTCAAATGCTCTACTTCCTTAACCATCAGACAAGATTGTCCCACATTGTTAGTTTGAATGGCCTGGATTTGGATCAGACCTTTGCACACTTTTTTAGGTGATAAGACCGTATGAGTCAATTTACAAGACCAAATGTATCACCATCTAGACAAAAATGTGCACTTTACGCTGGCATGGGCAACAATCAATACTCATTGACATGCAGATGACTGAGAGTCTTATGAGAGTGTCTGGAGTATCCCGCCTGCGGTGGTCGGCGCTAGGTGTGGATGGGCAGATCAGGGGTAATTGGCGGATTGTCCATGGTAAAAACGGCAATATTCAAGGTTTAGTAGGGTAGGTCAAGAATGTTCAGTCCAAGTAAATTATTTGAATGAAAATTCCATTGTTTCATTAGCAGTCAGTTTCGATGTAAACTTAAGATGATCGTAACAGATTTATCGCTATATAAAACGCCGCTGATTAAAGTTGTATTGTGACAAAACTAGTTGGGTAGCTAAAATACTTCTCGAGTCATTAGCAAATAAGCATAGCCCACTCAGGGATTCCTCAAAGGTAGTTGCTGTAAATAATTTATTTTAGCTAATTTACCAGGTGAAACAAGGGTCAAAATAAAATATTAGGCCACCAACTCAGCCAAGCCCTGTAATATTAAATTAATATTGATACAATTAAATATCCATAAACGCATGACCAAGCCCTAAATCTGTTTATAGATATATATATCGTTCCTTTGTGGATACACGGCATCCATAGTATGCCAATTTCCCACCGCCTGTATCAAGGCAGCAATACCTGCGTACCCCAACGTTATTGCTGTTATTTGCGTGTTATTCCCGTGACCTCAGATATCTACGATGAAAAAGACATGCTACAGTGAGTAGACTTTACGTGCCCAAGTCCATTCGTTTCTTTCTACAACAAACTGCTAGACAGAAAGGATTTGGATGGGCATGTATGTCGATCCATCCGCACTGTTAACCATAAAACGTGACACGTGTGTGGTTAACCCTAACTTAAACACAGCTATTTGGATATGCCGAATAAAGTAAACAGAAATGTTCTTAAACAAGAAATCTCCAGTATTCCTGTGATCATGACTCTGTGTAAGTTATAAACCACTGAATACGTTTGCGGACTGATATATCTGCAAATGGTCCGGGGTCCAATCATTGATCCTATTTTACGGGGCATCAGATTGCCTAAATAAACCTAACCTGGGGCCTGGTCAATTTATTATGAATGTTTTGATAAAAAGCCTCAAGTACAATAAAACGTGGATTGCTCTCTTTCATCACTTTCTTGAAAGTTAAAATTTAAAATGCCTCATAATGTATATATATACATTTCTATTGTGGGTCGCTATGGTGAACGTCGAGCTCATTGTCTTACTAAACATATTTGTTGCTCTAAAAATCTACATGGGGAATTAAGAGACTGGAAAAGTGGGTTTTCCTGGATCATCAGTTTTTTCAACACTTATTGTACCAGCTAAGCACACTGCCAGCAACGACAAGTGAGCGGTAAGGGTTAACTGCCTTACTCAGAGACAGAACGAAAGATGTTTCACCTTGCCAGCTGTTGCTTTGGACCCTGCCAACTTTCAGTTTCAGTCAGTTTCTGCCAATGAAGTTTTAACTAACAGAGCAGCTCTCAGATGGTCATGAAGATAATACCTTTTCCTAACTTCTTTGGGATGGAGAAGATCTTGGTTCCGCGCTGTTCAGGCATAGTTAAAAGTTACCTGACCCTGAAAATGCGCATTGCACCCGCAGATTAAAGATGATGACGTGGATTCGTTTTTTTGCATCTGACTGGATGAGTGAAGGTAGAACATGTATAGTCTTGCGCAAATGATCCTGTGTTTCTCATTATGCATGTAAACACAGCTGTAGGGCCTTCCAGGTGGTTTATTGGTCTAATAAGTCACTATAGGTCTATAGGTTCGAGCATTGACTGTGCCCTAGGGGATGAGTCGCACAGACCTAGGCCCACTGGAGTTTGACGAGCCGCATGGAAAAATGCACAATTAATGCAATGATCTTCCCGAATTCCCGTAACTTTATATACAATAAGATATTGTGGAAATTGGGAAACGGGAGAAAAGGGAGTATGACAATAAATACAATTGTAATTGTACAATTGTATTTTACATGTATTTTGGGTCAACTCTTAGACCAAAATAGCATTAATTTCACATTTTATACAATTAATACAATCAAAAACTATGTAGCAGGCCATGAGCTTGCTTTACTTTCAATAATGTGAACCCTCATTGGATAACCAGTGTGTTCTGCACAAGTCCTACATTCTCCAGGGCATCCCTTGTGTCTATAGCAACACCTCGCATCAAAGAAGGTGTTAGTCCCGCCATGTTGCGCGCTGAACAGGACGCGCCTTTGTATGGTGCTTTGGACCGCTTTGACATCCCTGGATAAGCCCATAAGTAAACGGGTTGAAAGCGAAAATGAGATTAAAGATTCATTTAAAGGGAATCTTTATCCAAGATGACTAGAGTACCGGATTATATGGTTATTGTTGTGGAAATCCATCACTAAAACGTATTCACCAAATCTCTGGTAAATTGATTAAATGAGGCAAAGGACTTGTTTCAGGACTAGAATTTTCGATTGCGGATGTGTCTCATTATGGGAGTGTCCATGTGGGTCAAATCGCACCAAAGATCAATTGGACAACAAAAGAAAACGGAAGTTAGGATATAACGCGAAGAGCTTTTAGGACCCTTGTTCAAAAATATAAAAAACACGAAACATTTCTTTCCATTTGTATTAAAGGAATCTGAAATCACGGCTTCATGGCTTATTCAGTATGTAGGCTAACTATGCTTGAATATAGTCCGTTTAGGGTTTAAATAAAAATTACACTTTTTGTCAGGTTGTCAAATCAATTTGTATGTTTTTTTCACCTTATACGTGTGTTACCTAAGATAAGCGCTCAGGTTCCAAGGCGTTTGTGTTGGCCAGCGAGACGTGCGCTCAGTCTACCTGAGATGTTTCATACTGCCAAATTAAGTTCATTTTAACCGCAAACTACACAGATAACCTAGTCTATAGTTGCGTTACATATTTTTTATATACCCATTTGCATGACAATTAGCACACAAAACATTTGGCAGAAATGATCAATATTCTCATAGTGAAGTCTATGAATATCCGAGTGAGGACTGGCCAATATTTGATCAATGTTCGATCCATGTTATTTTTATATACATTTAGGCTACAAAATAAATCCCCCATAATATATAAAACATATATAATCAATATATTTTCAGCTTGGTGGATGTTCTTAATAGGTCTTAATATGCTTTCCTTGAACATTAGAGTACAGGGAATGTAAACACAAGAGACAGTTGGTACCCAAACTGTATTTTATATTTTAACGGGCTGTAAAAATTGCTAAACATTCCATTTGAAGATGTTACTGTTATTTCAGTACATTTAATAATTAATTTATATTTTTAAGTATTAACATAATTTAATAAAGCACAGGACCATTGTAATGAGCTGCAATGTTTTTTTATTGAGGCTACATGCCCCAAAAATAGTAACACTTCAACAGAAAGGAAAAGCAAAGTTAGCATTTAACACCTTGCCACGAACGTTTTGTCACAATCCCTTTTGCCTCGTGTTAGTTCCTTAGGTGTTAAAACGTTGGCGTTCACCCACTAGCCGAGAAGGGCCTCTAGAATAGCCCACTGCAGGCCCATGCGGGACGTGCATTCCATGACCCCTATTGTTAAGCATGGAACATGGTTTATAATGTTGGAAATAATGTTGCATTGATGTTAAATTGAGTAATTTGTTGAGAACAAAAATACGTAATAACGGTCTAAGGAAACCCAAAACGATAAAGGGCTGAACTCAAATTAACACCGAAAATTAAAGAAAACAATTGAAATCACAGGTTGTTTCAACTTGCCAGCATTTCATCATGTCAACTCGTAAGGTGACTCAGTAGTGTGTCACCTTACAGCCCCGTATGTGCCTGTATGCACTCCGGACAACGTTTGTGCACGCTCCTGAAGATACGGCGGATAGTATCCTGGGGGTAATACATTGTCCAGCACCAGTTTGCGGTTGCTTCTCCAGTGCACCTTTTGTCACTTTCGTTTGGACCTAAACAGGTGACATTGATTAACAGTCGCTTATGCTTCCTTACAAGACACATTGATACCCATGAAGTTCAATTGAATTGTTGTTATACTGTGATGATTACGTTTTGTTTTTTTTAAATTTAAGCAGTGTGGATTACCCAAATCTAGATCTAATGGATTTTTTTGGTACCCCCTGAATCATAACCCTAAATATAGGCCTGAACTTCAGAAGTAAGTAAACGTAAACAAACGCAGCTAAACAGAGGAAGTTAATATGCTTTGGATTCAAGCGCGTATATCATATTGTTAATTGAATCTGTGATTCATGGTTTTTTTCTTGCTTTTTTTCTTGCTTGATTTAAAAAACAAAACCAAAAAACGTTGAACTCCACAAGAGTGTGGTAGCAGCTAGAGATTGACATCTTAGCTTTGATAATGGATTTTTGTTCACGGATATTTTTCCTTTCATAAAAGCCACGCGCCAAGTTAGTGCCACTATCATATCCTATGAGTTACATGAAATGATCAAAGACCTCACACGCCACAGGGGTTTAACACACACACGACAGCACGCACACGGAGAGCGAGGCAACCCCTGCAATTACTTTAGCATTAAGTGAGTTGTTGCAGCAGCGGAAGTGTTAAACATTTAAAAATATATTCTCCTCTAAACCTTTTGAATTAACATTGCTTTCCGGGCAACTGGAATCTTTTTGGGAAAATACATTTGCGTTTATTTTCTCAAATGACAAACTCGCGCTCGCATTACTGGTGAAATTATTTATTAAATGCAGGTATGGTTTGTCATAATTATCACTGTGGTAATAGTCTGGTGAAATCACCAGACAAATCTTGCCAAGAAGGAGGTTAAGATGAAGAAGATTTAAGCTGAAGTGAAGATTTGGCAGAACTGGTACGCATGCTATGATTAGAAATTGTATGGTGAAAGATATTTTGCCAATATATTATAGAAAATTGATTCACAATATTCCATAACAATAACTTGTGTTAGTGGTGCGTTGAAGTAAAATGTAACTTTAGCCTAGGCCTAACCGACATTTATTTAAGATGAGGCAATGAAACTGCGTTCCATTCTATGGATAACTCGACTATTTATCAGACATGCCTGTTGTGAGATTTCAGGCGAGCTGGAGGTTTTGCAGACCAGTACCGTGCGCCGTTTCCTATTAGGTAAATATTTCATGCTGGTTAAAACACCGGCAGGAGGTCAATGGAGGGGGAATTGTCTTTCTCTGCTGGGTGTTAATTGTGATAGACGCGGTCGCCAATGTTCTCTAGACACTTCCCATTGAAATACGAATGGAGACCTAAGCTGTGGGGTGCGAGCTTCGTTTGGCTGGCACACGCCCTGTTGCTTCGAGCGCAATGACACCAATGCAGTCTAAATGAGATTCCTCAAGTCAACATCTGTCGCAAGGCGTCTTGCCTGCCTCTGTAATTAAAGCAATTGTATCGCTCAAGTAAAAGACCACATCCCTACCACGTCAATTCAAGTCGTACCAGCACTAGATTCCAAAAAGGAAAAAATAATCGGAGCAATGTTAACGGTGTTTCCTCTTTAACCAATGTTAGATAAAACATGGCGTGATAACCAAACTGCTACACCAATAACTGTGGGTGATTTCAAGAGCTAGAGATTATTATCTCTGATCATTTAGCTTTCATTACAATACATGTACAAACATATGTTCTAACACATTACTTTAGAACAGGGTATTCAACCCTGAGAGCTATCATTGACCTAAATAATCATTAAGTGTGTCTGGGTCGCCATCTTCTGGTACACAGTAGCCTACATTATTTTCTTTAATAATTAGCATTACCCACATAAATAACGAATGGAATTTAGATAGATCTAATATTAGATTTGGATTATTACAATATATTATATTACAGTTGTGTTCAGTAATTCCGTATGCAAATGTAATCTGGACATTTCCACCAATATACACCACCGTTCCAAAGTTTCGGCTCACTTGGAAATTGTGAAAATAGTTTTAATAGTTAATATAGACATTGACGAGCATAGAAAAAATATATAATTGTGGCCCTCAAACTGCTTTCAGGCTGGGCATTGCCATACGGGAGTGATAGCTTTCTTTCTGCAAATTTCCTTTGTAAAAATCTCCCACTTTACCCCCGTCAAAGCAACCCCTGAACATCCCATTGCCTCCACTATGCTTGCCGGTTGGGGTCAAGCATTCCTCCAGCATCATTTCATTTGGTCTGCATGTCATTAATGTTCATCTTTGTGAACATCTCAAACTTAGATTTGTCTGTCCATAAAACGTTTTCCCAACCTTCCTCTTTCCAGTGTCTGTATTATTTTGCCCATCTTAATCTGTTCTTTTTTTTGGTCAGTCTGACATATAGCATTTTCTTTGCAACTCTACCTAGAAGGTCAGCATCCTGGAGTTGCATTTTCATTGCCAGTGTTGAGGCTGGTGTTTTGCAGGTACTATTTAACGAAGCTGCCAGTTGAGTAGCTGTAAACCCCTTTCTCAGTTGTGCACTGTTCTTCTTTCTATTCTGTTTAGAGACAGGTTTGCTATATCCTGAGAAGGGAGAATTACAAGTGTCTGTTTCTGGCCATTTTGTGAAAATGCTGATGTTGCAGAAACTCGTCTAAAGAAGGCCAGTATTATTGCCTGCAGTGAAAGGGTTTTCTAAGGATTAAGTAGCCTTTCAAATTTATAAACTTGGATTAGCAAAAACAACATTCCATAGGAACACAGGACTGATGGTTGCTGATAATGGGCCTCCGTATGCCTATGTTGATATTCCATTACAAATTAGCTATTTCCAACAACACTAGTCACCACATTAACAATACCTGCACTGTATTTATGATCAATTTTGTTATTTTAATGGACAAGAAATTGCTTTACCATCCATAACAAGGGCATTTCTAAGTGAGGCCAAACTGTAGGGTAAATATATACATTTTAAATGTAACTAATTTAAAAACATCACCTCATGACGCAGAAAGCAATACATATTACACTCACTTGCTTGTTGCTTCTGTTGCTCTTTGGTTGTTTCCCAACCATGCACAGCTCCAATACATATTACACTCACTTGCTTGTTGCTTCTGTTGCTCTTTGGTCGTTTCCCAACCATGCACAGCTCCAATACATATTACACTCACTTGCTTGTTGCTTCTGTTGCTCTTTGGTCGTTTCCCAACCATGCACAGCTCCAATACATACACTGCTCAAAACAATTAAGGACACTTAATCGGGCTTAACCAGGCCAATTAAACTTCAGGGATATCAATCAATCCCGTTAGGAAATATTTTGGTGCAAATACAAGTGACAATAGGTGCACAAGAGAGGCAACAGTAAGACCAGACCAAAAAAGAAAATGGTTTTGTAGGTGGTGGCCACAGACAATTGCTCTCTCCTTATCCTTCCTGAACGATTCTTCTCTAGTTTTGTGTTTTGGTAGTGTCCTTGTCACCAAAATGACTGGTGCAGGACAACGCCCGGCTTCATGTGGCCAGAGTGTGTAGGTCCCCCAGGACACCATCCGCCGTCTCATCAGGTGATTTAAGTTTTTCATAAATTTTTTGAGCAGTGTATACTTACATTACATGTATGCAACATGAACTTTATTTGACCAGCCAAGGAAATAGATTGGCAAGAAAGCATTTAAATCACAAAGAAAAACTAATTATTTATTTTAACAGCAACAGAAAACTCTCACTATTAGCCAGCAAATCTGCATACAATGAGTAGAGGTGAAGAAGTCTATGCAAGTCGTTTGATGTATAGCAACATTGTTGGTTGAGGGGCAACACTGTGGCTGATTTGAGTCTGTCAGTTTGTGTTCCTGTGTCACCAGCTGTTCAGACCTTGCCCACCGCTCGGCCCTGAGCCCTCTGGTACTCCTGCTGGAGACTAGACAGGACTTCACGGTGCTGGTCAGACTTTTTCTCCATGTCCTTTAGCAGCATTTCGTATCTTTGACTATAACCAAAAACAAACAGATAGAGGAATGTTGTTGCCAAAAAAAACTTCCCACTTCCATATATATATATGTTCTTTTTACATTTATGCAATAAAGTTAGTACACAAAATCTGTCAGACTCACATCTCCCCATTGATGTATTCTAGCCTCTTTGCCACAGTGGCTTTGGCTTCATCCAAGTCTTGCTTCACCAGTACTGGACCTATAAGCTTGTAAACTGTGTTCTGGGTGTCTAACAAATCCAACTCCTAAAAAAATGGCAAAGAAGTATACCAGAAAATGGAAAATAGTGATTTTTCCTAATTTACAACTGTGAAATCTTTAAAAAATAAATAAAACAACATAGATCTGTGTACTCACCTCCTTGACTATGTTATTCTCTGTCACCTGAGCTTCCAGTTTCTGTCGGGCTGACATGCTCTTACTAACATCTAAAGGGCATAAAATATGTTTAATCTAAAAAACATTTATTTCTGTAATTATTAGATTCAATTCGTTCGTAGAGGTTTTTTTTTTTTTATATCTTTAAACATGGAATGTTTTTACACCACGGCGCCATTCCTGTAACCTTTAGGACATGCCATTTATAAACATTGGCAAAAAATAAGAACATTACATTTTTGTACAGTAAATGTGAGCAAATGTGTTAACAAACGTCACAATGTCTTGCAAAGATTTACACGGCTGTCAAAACGCGGAGCCGAGGTATGCCTAAACAAAAAATACCTTATTTAAATCGATAAATGATGAAATGCGAAAATAACCATTATCACATTTTGGCAGCTAGGTTTTAAAAGGACTACGGGGCTAAGACAATTTTAGTCTAGGGTGTACAGTAGTCTACGTTAGCCAACTGTTAAATCTATGATCCATCAGTTTTATACAGGAAAAGAAAGTCAATAAGCAATGGAACTGTTTTGTGATCTAGCAGTTGTGATTCAGCTAACAAGATGTAAACAAATTAATAAAATAAGGCTACTTCTTACTAAGTTTCCAATTTGTAATAGCTAGTATGTATCGTGCAGCTGAAAAAAAACAGACCATGCCAGGCATCAGAGATGAACATGAGTACAACCTTATAGCTAACGTTAGCTAGCTAGCTAGTCTGCCAGCGAGCTAACTACATAACGTTACCTTTTTGCATTTGTTGGTATTTTTCTAGCTCTGACTGTAATTTTTTCTGAATCACCTCTGCCATATCTACTGTAGATTCACTTATCGAGTTCTTGTGTATTTAATAATAACAAAATCTGCTGGCTAGATCTAGTTGTAGGAAAAAATCGTGGTTAACTCTTCTTCGTTGTATATCTTCTTCATCTAGCTCTAGTACTTCTTCTTCTGTGCGTTTTCACGGTGGTTAGCCTCCGACACCAATGCTGCATTACTGCCACCTACTTGTGTTGAAGTTTGGGCAGCCTCAGGGAGGGTCTGAATCCTTCCTGCCAGCCCCGTCTCCCCAAGGAATAAAAAAAACAACATTTGAACACGGTCTCAACTTACACAACCCCAAATAGTCTTTAACTCAACTCTGGTATCCCTTCTGCTCTCAAATGTATTCTTAATCTCTTTTATTGAACTGTTATTCTTATTCAATACAATTAAAGTAATAATAACTCCTTAAAAAGCAAAGTTTAAAACCCAGTAAGGTATATGCTCTTATAAAACACGGTAGTGTCATTTGGAGTATACTGCACAAAAACAATATTTATTTATCATGTAATATGCTTTACAAAACAATACCGAAAAGAACAAAGTAATATTAAAACAACTTAACTGACTTCCGGTGTCATCATGCTTACGACATTTCTTTGCGACACTCTTCATTTCCTCACTCTCTGTAAAATGGCTTCGTCGTTTTGGAAAGGTATCGTAGGTGTTGGTTTGTTTGCCTTAGCTCATGCAGCTTTCTCGGCGGCACAACGTAAGTGTTATATAATGTAATTATTTTACAAGCTATTTCATTTGGATTTTTAGATCCAATAGCACAGCGTAGACGCTTACGCAGTCTTTTGCGGCCTGTTAAAACTAGTAACGCAAGCTAGCTAGCTAGCTAGCTAACTTCCATTCTACTATCATCATCAGCCAACAGCTTAGCTAGCAAGAAAGAATAAGCTACCTAGCTAGTTAGCATGTCATAGACACTGCAAATAACTAGCTAACGGTTACTGTTTGTGAATGCGAAATGATAGGCAAAATGTCATTTTGTTGTAACGGTTGACACGACTATCTATGCAAATTATCTTGCTAATTGTAGCATTGGCTATATGAATGAAATAAGGCTTCCCGCTTGGTTTAGTCTCAACAGATTCTACAGCCCAAATTATTCTATTGTGAAATGTTTTCTTCACCAGATCGATCCTACATGCGTCTGACAGAAAAAGAAAATGAAACATTACCTATTGATGTAAGTAACTGAATAAAGTTATTTAAATGATCAATTGTTTGTGTGATCTCATTGAATTAGAAAATGCAAATGATAGGATCATAATGGTTTAGCCATTGTATTAATTGGCCAGTTTGACTCAATTTGCTTCAAACACAAAGTATAATTTGGACTTCATTTTGTTTTTTTGTAGATTGTCTTACAGACTTTGCTAGCATTTGTTCTGACCATTTATGGTATAGTACACATTGCTGGAGAGTTTAAAGATATGGATGCGTCCTCAGAGTTGAAAAACAAGTAAGATGACATTTTCCAGCCATTTACATGACTATATGGATAGCCCTGTGTTGATATTGAACTAACTGAAAACTTGAGTACAATTCATACTCAGAGCCCTCTTGTTTTTTTAGGACGTTTGACACACTCAGGAACCATCCGTCTTTCTACATGTTCAACCATCGGGGTAGGGTGCTGTTTCGTTCCCATGACCAAGAGGCCTCCTCAGTCCTGAACCCACAGGCCCTGCCCAACCCCCTGCGGCTACGCAAGCTGGAGCATTTGCACTGAGACTGGCCCCTCCCCTGCCCACACATTTCTGTGCACATATTTTATTGGTTAGATGAAGGGAAAAGTGAAGTCATTTTTCCCACTTTAATTTGTCTTTGTACATATTAACATGCTGTACAAATCTGCATCTCTTTCCATAAAAGTGATTACCATATTTAATTCCTTACTGTGCCAACCAACCTTTCAGTTTTTCAGGCAGATTTGTTTGTATATATTTGTTATTGCTTAGGAGTCTTAAATGATTTGACACATTTTTCTCCTACCCTTTCTAATAGCATGGGAGAATTGTTCCTTTTATTGGACGAGGGGCATGATAGAATGTTATGTTATTTGCCACACGTCTATCTTGAGCAGCTGTCTGGAACTATTTATTTCATGTTGTAACTGCAGATGTGATTTTGTTTTATGGAGTAAAAACCGTCAATTCTGTTTAACGAGTTCATAAGCTAGTGTCCTCATCCAAGTTATCTGGATTACAGCTATTTGACATAATCTAATGCATAGAAATAGAATGAAGAGTATAGATCCCATTCAAGTCAACGATTTGTGTAATAATTCTTTTTCTATGCATCTAATCCAGATAACTTGAAAAGCTGGGTCCTGGAGTTTGAAATAAAGCTTTGGATCTAATTCTGTATGCAATAAGGAGTTACTATGGTTGTTGGAGTCACACATTCATACTTGAAGGGAGTAGCATGGAAAGCAGAGTAAGGCAGTGTTACAGCAATGCTAATGATACTGTGAACACTAGAGACTAACGTTAGATTTCTCTGAGCAAGTGGTGTTTTTTTTGTTGCCATTTGACCTTTTTGTTAAGATTGAACAGAATGTTTTTAACTTAATAAAAATCATAGATTTGACTAATGTCAGGGTTCATGTTCTAGTAACCCAATGCATTGTGTTCCCCTCAAGGCCCCCAAATGCATAAATATTCACCCCCAGTCAATGTTTGCTAGAGTCACTTGACAGCTATTTTGACTGCAAGTCTTTTTTGGGGTTTTGGCATTGTCTGTTTCCTGCAATTCATGCCAATTTGTCTTGGTGAAATTACTCAAACCCTTAAGTTGGGTGAGCACAATCGGTTTACAGGATAGTTACAGTTTTTCCTACATTTTTAATAGGATTGGGGTATACACTTTCATTGGATTACTTTTGATTCGGTTAATACGTCGTTTCTCGTTTAGGACCATTCCAGCGTGGGCTGTGGGAATCATTGTATTATTGGAAGATGAATCTCCTATTCAAAGGTCCCTTGTTTTCAATATGAATTCTGGGAAAGATTTTTGTTTTCTCCCAACCTCACTTTCGTGTAGTCCAGGCTTGCATTACCTGGATAATAGTTGACATTGAAACAGTTTCTCCACTCCAGAACTACAACCTGGTTTTCCAAAAAAACTGCAACGTTGCTTAAAATGTACATAAAAACAGAATTCAATGATGTGCAAATTATTAAAACCCTGGATTTAATAGAAAATAGAACAAAGACAAATCAATTGTTGAAACTTAAAAATTGGATGCTAGCAACATGTTTCAAAACATTTGGGCAACAAAAGACTGGACAAGTTGTGTAATGCTAAAAAACAACCTGGTCGCAAAACCAAAAACCAATATGGATGGCCGTCAGGTGGCACAGCATTAAAACAGACCATATTCTGTAGTTACAATCACTCCACGGGCTCATTCCTGCATCCACAAATGTGTCCCCCGAACTTAACAATAGAGGGATCATCCAGCTGAACAAAAGTTTTGGAGCAAAACGTCTGGACAATGTCTTTTTCTGATTTCGGCAAGACAATGTCAAACCACATGCTGCACATATTGCAACAGCATGCCTCTGTAGTAAAAGAGTCTGGGTGCTAAACTGGCCTGCCTGCAGTCCAGACCGGACCCCTTTTGAAATAATTTGGTGCATTATGAAATGAAAAATGTGACAAAAGAAACCCCAAATGGTTGAGGAGCTGAAATTCTGTATCAAGCAAGATAGGGAATACATTTCACTTTCAAAACTTCAGGAATTGGTCTTGTTTGTGCCCAAACGCTTACAGGCTATTGTTCAAAGAGGTTGTGCAACACAATAGTAAACGTGCATCAAATTAAAAATGGCCATGTATTTTTCCAAAAACAATACAATTTCTCAGTTTCAACATTTGTATTTTTAATTAAATACAGGGATAAATGACTTGAACATTATTGCATTCTGTTTTAATTTGCATTTTACGAAGCATCCCAAAGTATTTAGAAACATGGTTGTTTACTGCTCATTCTAATTCATAATTGTCCTCTTTTTGGCATTTATGACAACAAATCCTTGGCCCAGTGGCTTAGTTTCAGTAGGCAGCCATGGTTTTGCTATTTTCCTTTCATTTTGTTATGGATTTTACTGTGCTGGGGGGGATGTTCAGGTTTGGAATATTTTTTATATAGCCCAACACTGACTCGTGCTTTTCCAGAACTTTCTCCCAGACCCTCTTTGTTCATGGACTTGTTGTTGGAATCTGCTGTCTGCTACACTTTAAGGTAAAAACATGTGTTTTTAATTTTAGATCATGTGACACTAATTTTACACAGGTGTAGTGTTCAACTAACTGACTCAAGGCAACGGAGTAGCACTTTTGTTGTCAAGCAAAGGGGGTGAATCATTTTGCAGCAGAAACATTGACATTGTGAGGGGGGGTGAATATTTACGCAAGGCACTGTTACTGTTGTCTTGCAGGTAATTATGGGTCACGGTGTGTTAACAAGGTTATGTAGAATCTGCATAAGCTCAGAGTCAAGGTTGTAATACATAATGCGCATTCCAAATGGCAAGTAGATCCCGGTATAGAGTACTACAACGAAGCTCTATCGCGCCTAGTAAATAGGAGGTACTTAATGGGATTTTTACATGATGAAATCAAACTCCTCACTCTGAAACTTTTCAGGCTGATAGAGTACTTGACGTAGATTATATTCCACTAAAGCCAGAGCTACAGTTAGGCTTATCTCATTTGAAATGTTCAGTGATTGGGCAAAGACAAAAATATTTTACAGCAACTGCACATTAAACGACACAAAGTAGTTAATTAATGTTTCTTTAATTTTTTATAAAACAAAATCAAAATTTTCAATGATATATATATATATATATATAACATATTACAAAATGAGCTTTATACAAATTTTTCTTTTAAAATATTACACTTTTTATGTTCTGGTATGAACATCATCCAAAAATAGTTTATATATTTTTTTTTTAACAATAAAAAGTATTTTACATCTTTCATTTTAAAAAGCAACATGGAAAGAAAAGACAGTAATGGGTAGCAGATGGTTGGTTATTTCCCAGCTGTGCTTGTCCAGTAACAGGTGACTGTCCAAGGGGGAGCAGGGAATTGTTTTGACCACAACGTTTTTCAGGGAGAAAATCAATAGGGTGCCTGTGACACTCAGTTTGCATCCCAAATGGCACCCTATTGCTTTGTGCACTAACAGTGCCAAAAAGAAAGTAGGAGGGACCGCACCGAGTCACTTTGACGTGGTATGACGTGGTATGATGGTCCTGCAGTCCCATGCAACACAACATACCCAATAAACTCCAATAAATAGACGTAGAGTTGAGGTAGATCAGAATTCTCATGTGAGCCACAGCTTCTTTGTAAGTACAGTGTATTTCTGGCCTTAAATGTATGTTTTCAGCCCCTAATGTTATAACTTTAGATCAGGACCGGAGGTCCATGTTGCTCTCGATTGTAACATGAGCACAGTTGTCCTGCAGCTGTATCGTCAATAATCATACAAGTAATGCATGTATTACCTGTATTAAATGCTGTAATTAGACTTCTATTATGACATGCCTCACATGAAAAACCTAGTCCCCTGTGATATAATGAGTCATTCCAAATGCATGACAGTGTGTGCAAGACCTGACTCGAAAGCAGTGCGTGTGAATGACTCCCTCAGTACAGTTCAGATGCACACAAACACATCATTATTAAGCTAATTGTGGCAGTAGGCCAAGTATGGCATTAGTCATATAAACACCTTAATCTGCTTATTAAAATAATATTTTTGCACATTAGCTCCAAATGACACTGAGCACCCTGGGAGCTGTTGTTTGGCGTGAGGGGTTGTTTTAGTAACTAATGGCTGCCTGCTGGTATATGACTTTAATCTAACTGAGCAAACAGCGGTTGCAAAAAATCTTTTCTGAGAACATCTTACTACAACATTTACAAACCTGTTTCCCCAAAAATTGGGAGATAGCATAGAATGTAAATAGAAACAGAATATAATTATGTTCAAATCATTTAGACCCTAATATGAACTAGTACATAGACACTAAATGCTGACACAGACGTTTTATTGTTTCCTGAAAAATATATGCCAACTTTGAATTTGATGCCAGGAACATGTTTCAAAAACGCTGATACGAGCAATAAAAGACTGGAAAAGTAGTGTAATGCTAAAACACTAGAATAAAAGAGAGGATGGGTCTGTCAGAAGTGAAGATGGGGAGGGGTTCAAACGAGACCCCAAACTGTTATGCAGCAAAAATCCGATATCAAGCAAGAATGGGAATACATGTTCCTTTAAAAATAAACAGCACTAGGTCTCCTCCAGTTCTACAACGATTACAGGGTGTTGTTAAAAGAAGAGGGGATTCAACACAGTGGTCAAACACGCCCCTGTCCCAACTTTTTGAAATGTGTTGCTGGCATCAAATTCAAAACAGGCCTGTATTTTTGTGCTATTTTCTATTACATTTTGGGATGAATGATTTGCACTTCATTGTATTCTGTTTTCAGTTGCATTTTACACAGCGTCACATGTTTTTGAAAAAGGGGATGTAAAATAACCAGTGCCTGCTCTAACCCTTTTGGGAGCACTAAGGAAAATGTGATTGGAGCCCTCTCTCCCCTATGGGTCGGGGCCCCCCAAGCGGTTAGAGGCCCTCCAAGCGGTCTGGGGCTCCCTAGCGGTTAGAGGCCCCCCTAGCGGTTAGAGGCCCCCCTAGCGGTCTGGGGCTCCCTAACGGTTAGAGGCCCCACTAGCGGTCTGGGGCTCCCTAACGGTTAGAGGCCCCCCTAGCGGTCTGGGGCTCCCTAACGGTTAGAGGCCCCACTAGCGGTCTGGGGCTCCCTAGCGGTTAGAGGCCCCCCTAGCGGTCTGGGGCCCTAAGCGACCACTTATGAACCAGCCCTGTAAATAACCTTGATCAAAGCAGTTGACCTGCCACCCCCTCGACCCATAAGGAAATCACTCTGTTGGCACAAGTGAAGAATAACAGGTTGTCTTCACATGCTTCCGGAAAATAACACCATCGCTGTGGTAGAATTTAGGATTCCCATTTTAGATTGGTCCCATTTTAGATGTGAGTGAAATCCTTCTTTTTGTGAAGTGAGTCACATATTAAACAAACCATTACATTAATGGGACTTTTCACTAATGGCATTTTTGTGTGCATGTAACTGTACTGAGTGTGTGGAGACAGACTGACTTGGCCAGATGGTCAGATTCAGCGAATGAGTCAGTTAATAGTGAAATTACATTCAGAACTTATTAACTCATCCCCACATATGTCTTGTCCAAACCTCATCCTCACATATGTCTTGTCCAACCCTCATCCTCACATATGTCTTGTCCAACCCTCATCCCCACATCTCTTGTCCAACCCTCATCCTCACATATGTCTTGTACAACCCTCATCCCCACATATGTCTTGTCCAACCCTCATCCCACATTTCTTGTCCAACCCTCATCCCCACATATGTCTTGTCCAACCCTCCTCCCCACATATGTCTTGTCCAACCCTCATCCTCATATATGTCTTGTCCAACCCTCATCCTCACATATGTCTTGTCCAACCCTCATCCTCACATATGTCTTGTCCAACCTTCATCCCCACATATGTCTTGTCCAACTCTCATCCCCACATATGTCTTGTCCAACCCTCATCCCCACATATTTCTTGTCCAACCCTCATCCTCACATATGTCTTGTCCAACCCTCATCCCCAAATCTCTTGTCCAACCCTCATCCTCACATATGTCTTGTACAACCCTCATCCCCACATATGTCTTGTCCAACCCTCATCCCCACATATGTCTTGTCCAACCCTCATCCTCACATATGTCTTGTCCAACCCTCATCCCCACATAGATCTGGTCCAACCCTCATCCCTACGGAATCAACCTCCATGTGTAAGTGCAGTTGAGACACAATATCAAGACAGAGAGGTACCTCAGCCCCCTGTGTGAGTAGAGCTGTCTTCTTTAGTGCTTCCTCCTTTCTCTTCCTTCAATATCAGACATAGCTGGCGTTTCCCCATGTGTCAGTCATGTTTGGAAGGAGAGTACCCTGTCCCTTCCCATGTCTTTTGAAGGAGAGTACCCTGTCCCTTCCCATGTCTTTTGAAGGAGAGTACCCTGTCCCTTCCCATGTCTTTTGAAGGAGAGTACCCTGTCCCTTCCCATGTCTTTTGAAGGAGAGTACCCTGTCCCTTCCCATGTCTTTTGAAGGAGAGTACCCTGTCCCTTCCCATGT
>JACXGK010005872.1:0-31074 GCA_016801125.1 Novumbra hubbsi
CCCCCCCCCCCCCCCCCTCTTTCTCCATGTTTACGTGGGAGGCTGTTGAGTTCCGTGACCTACAGGGGGTAATGAAAACATCGGGCCAATTCATGAGCTCTGATTGGGTTTCGGAGAAGCAGTAGTTGCGGGTGAGCTGCCCTGCCTCATGGACACGCCACGCCGGGGAGCTGTGGTGTGGCAGGTGATGCCGGGCTGCTTTTGTGTTCTGCTTACCAAGAGTTGTTTGTCCCACGTTCAAAACCAAGTCTTAACAGCAGGACTCCCTTTTTAATTATGGATGAAGTACCTCTGCGTTACAAAAAAAGTGGTCATTGGAATTCCACTGCACAGTTATCGTGCTCATGCAGGAAATACTTGGCCTATTTATTAAACGGGCGTCCTCAATGTTTCATTGAGGAAAAAATTAGAGGCTGACTAATTGGGTGTATTTATAAAAGGGCCGACCTCTTAATGCACTCTGAAACATTCATAAATGTGCTTTGCTTCTCTCGTCGGGCGTTTACCACGAGTGTGAATAGGTGTGACTTCCTTACCCTTCAGGTCCCACAGTTCATCATGCAATCCCAATGAGCTATGCACATACACACTCACTACAGAGATTTACATTTGTCTTTCATAGTAGCTGAGGTATATAATGACTCACACACACACACACACACACATCTCTGCAGAATCTTCCTTTGCACTCCTGATATTTTGAGATAACACAGATACGGTGCTTCATTTCCATGAGGTAAATCGCTTGTTATGATTATGCGCTGTTTGTGCCTATAGTCAGTGTCTCTGATCAATACACACACACAGACACACTTTTTTGACATGGTATACCCCTAGGATAGGGAATTAGCCTGCTCCTTGATGTTCAATCTATCCTTACATTCATCATGTTGCATCAGCAGAAAAGCCTAAACAAACCTTTTAAAAAGCTTCTCCTCAGTAATGCTGTAAACGGGCTTTTGATCCGGGAGGCCAATAGATTTATCTTGATCTTATAACTCCAAAGCGGAGATATTGGGTGTATTGGAGAAGAGGATAGTTAAATGAAGACTCCGGTCGGTCACAGACATGGGTAGCCTGATGTAAAGCATGTTCAACTCAAGGTATTTGTAAGTGTAGTATTTACTTTTACCAGATCAAGGAAGAACATTTGTGTCATCATTTGAAACCATGGGAAAGAACTCTGGGCCAAAATCCCTACTGACTGTTATGATTCTTAATGAGGGCTGCCAGGGCAGTGTAATTGTATGTACTGTGTGTTTTATGTTGGTTCAGGTAAGCCTTCATATTAATTGTTTCTATGCTCTGAGACAGGTTCACAATGATGTATGAGCGAGAACAGCCTCTGTATATGTCTGTGCAATATTATATACAGGCAATGAGAGTCAGTCCCCTGCCTTCCCTGTTGAGAAAATGGCCCACCACTTCCTATAATTTCCCAGATAGGATCAAGTAGCAACACTGCGTCCCACTGCTGGTTTGCCTCTAAACCTAAATAGGGTTGGTGATGGTAGGTCCCCAAGTGGGAGACCAGATGCTGCTGGAAGTGCTGATGGAAGGCAAGTAGAGGGCGCTCTTTCCTCCAGATTCATCATACATCTGAATGCCCCAGGGCAGGAAAGGGGACACTGCTCTGCATAGGGTACCGGCTTTCAGATACAATGTTACAAATTCTGAAGTATTATGCCCAGTGTCATGGCCAGATTGCCAATCTGGCCCAAAAACCAACAAGACTATATAATCATCCCCTGTCATCCCCCTCTAACTGTTCCCCAGGTTGTTTCTGTAAATGAGAATGTGTCCTCAGGCAACCTGGTAGAATAATGGTAAATATGTAGCCAGTCTATTGATACTGCCAGAGTGTATAGTTTTGCTAGAGTTAAGATGCAAAGTTATCCATTCAGT
This sequence comes from Novumbra hubbsi, assembly GCA_016801125.1. NCBI lineage: Eukaryota > Metazoa > Chordata > Actinopteri > Esociformes > Umbridae > Novumbra > Novumbra hubbsi. The sequence goes on from JACXGK010005872.1 coordinate 1,906, forward strand.
TATGATTTAAGAAGCCCACCTTGGCACTACTGTGTCATATTCATTGGATGCTTTATTATCCTCACATTACAATGATTGCTGTAATAGTTTCACAAACCATTAATGGAATTAGTGTTTTTTTCTGATAACATAAAATACATTTTTTGCAATTATTGTGATTTATACATTTCACATGTTATTAGTAGTAAATAAATAATGATATCTTGTTATTGTCGGGTAATGGAATTGTAATTTATTAAGGAAAATGTGTGTAACCAGTGTTATTAGCAAACGCAAAATCGTAGTAGTGTTTGTCTCATCATCCTTGCCGTAGTTGAAAGTCCGGAAATGTCGTGGCGAACTGAAAACAAAAGTTTTCAAACATGAAAAAGTAAGCAAGTCAATTAATAACGTTTGTTTTGTCATTAGTAGTTATTTTAAATTACATTGATAACATCAATACTTTAATTATGATTCCCTTGATTTCTATTAGATGTCATCGCTTTGCTCCACTATACGCAATGTAAATGGGTAGCTAGTAGGTAACGTTAGCTTGCTACTTGCCATATTTCTATGTATGTGGCAGATTGACGCTGGCAAAGCTTTGACAACAGTTAGCTTGGCTACGGAGTCTGCTAACAACATGCTATAGTTAGCTATGAAACCAACTAACTTTAAACCTACTATACAACTTGCTTGTCATACAGCCAACAGCAAAATTATGATACTTGTATATATGAATGTGAATTCATACAACTCGCTACTTAAACACTTATATGTATCACATACATAAATGAATATTTTTTTCACACTGTATAACTCATTCCTTCTAGATCTCATCCATAATGCTGTATAAAGTCAAGCGCCCTGGTTCACTACAAATCCTACACAAGCTTGCCAATGCTAGTGACATTGATCTCTGAATCCCCCCTAAGTTAAACATTCAGGAGGATCCGATCCTCTCCGCAATCTCCAGCAGCCATGACAGGCCTTGAACCGGATGAGGGGAGCGGGCCTGGGTCAGCTCCTGGCAGGGAGGCGGATATGTGGTCGTCGGTACGCTGCCTTGGTTACCTGTCCAGTTTTAACTTGATGGTGGCAGTGTGCTTGGGCCTGTACGTGCGCTGGGAACTAACGGACGAGCCCATGATCCTAGTCATCTTCATCCTGGGTCTGTTCGTATTGGGAATTGCCAGCATCCTTTACTACTACTTTTCCATGGAGTCAGCAAGTCTCAGTCTCTTCCACCTGTGGTTCGGTTACCTTCTAGGCCTCCTGTGCTTCCTCAATAGTCCTGTCCTGGAGGAGAACATCAAGGAGCGGGTTACTAACTACCTGCTGCTGGCTAGTGTGGCATTAAGGACAGTGTGGGCGTTAACAGACCGGATTATGGGTTGCGTTCACCACAAACCGACTCTGCTCACGGCCGAGGAGCTTCTGGAACTCCTGGGATTTGCCATCGCCAGCACCACCATGCTCATGACCAAATCAATTGCCCTCATTGCCCTCGTCGTGGCGCTGGGGGCTCTGATTGTGGACCTGCGTGTCAAGTCCGTCCTGGCCCTGCCCAATTTGGCCTGCTTTGCCCTGGTCACCTCCCTGCTGTTCTTCAAGGCAGTGGCGATAACAGCCAACCCCTTCGCCCTGGGTTGCTACGTGGGCCGTCTGATCTGTGACCCCGTCCTGGACGTCTACTTCAGCAGCCTGGGGCCCACCAAGCGCTGGATGCCCCTGCTTTCCTTGGGGCGTGTCTGGCGCCGGCTCTCCCTGCTCCCCCTGGGCCTTGTGGAGGTGGCCTTCTTCGTTCTGGCTGCCCTGAAAATGAGCCACCTGGAACTGTGGTACCTGGTGATACCTGGGTTCTGTGTGTTCGGCCTGTTCTGGGCCATCTGTCACGTGGTTCTGCTAATCACACTCTGGGGCTTCCACTCCAAGCTAAGCGACTGTCAGAAGGCACGCTCGGCCCAGCGGTCGGACACACGCAGCCTGGACCGGGTCATGGCCTCGCGAGGGGTGAGACACTTCTGCCTGATCTCAGAACGACTGGTCTTATTCAGCCTGGTGTCCACGGCCGTCCTGGCAGCTGTGTCCTGGCAGGTATGGTGGTCCGACGGCAGACTGCCGGAGTAATACTTTGTTGCGCTAATTATTTAAAGTGTTTCTGAACGGAATGGTTGATGAAATTGTTAATTGTAATGAAGTACCGATTATAGGGTCCTACTAGAGGGCAGTGAACTTTGACATTAAGTTTGCTATGGCGGTGGGGAATCAGACAATTAATAGCTACATGCATAAGGGCAGGCTAATGAGGGTAGGCAAATATTTTTAAAATGTTATGAGTGTACTATTACATTTAAAGCTATTGGGATAATTAAGTCAATTTCTTGTGATATAATTTGTATTGTTCAAGTCTAGCGTGTTGGTTGAAGTGATTGAGCGAGTGATTGAATGAGGGATGGATCTAAGCTTCTTAATTTCCATTAAGTTGTGAATTATCTTATATAAGACAGACCTTAGTCTGCATAACCTAGTATCAAAGCACGATACGCCCTATTGACTGGCTCTAGTTAGAGGCCTGGCAAGTTGAGTTAGCACTTCACTAGTCATAAGTTATATAGCCTGATTTAAAGTGCCTTGAGTTAAAAAGTATACCTGACGACAGAGACTTGTCCACTATTTACCACATCATACATGCTGAACTCCAAACCCCATACTCTACTGTTCCATTCGATTTCCCGCCGCTGTTTCCACACTCATTTGATTGATTTCAAAGGGGCATTTTTGGGCCGTATTTGACAGTAAAAGGAATTTGTGTTGAAAGTCGTATATAAGCACTGGAGTCAGAAGACCGCCTGGACCTCCTTAGACTACCAAAACGACCTCTTTCATAGTGCGCACAGAGACATAAAATGGGGTATATTTAGAGAGAGAGGTAATTGACTGAGTATTGCTGTATCCCTTTGAGCTGGGTTAACCAATGCACCCACCTCAAACATTGAAATCCACGTCCCTGTTACCAAACATAAAAGCCTAGATAGAGCCTTAAAGTGTTTCTCAAATCCAGGCATGTAGCCTTTCTTCACATGGAAAGAGCTGATCCGGCATAGTAGCTTTAATGCTGCTGTCTCAAATGAGGACTCTGGATGTGAGCGTGTGCCTGTCGTGAGGCCTTAGGCGGACAGAGATTGGCCGGCTCCATCCAGAACCGACCAGCTAATAATGAAACGGCGAGCTCCGAAAGGCTCCAGTATACTAGCTGTTGCCTCACTGCTTGGACGAGTCTGTTCGGAGAACTGGCCATTATGGATTTCAGTAAGGATTTAAATTGCTAATGCGAACGTAACAAGCACAGCACTATATGGCTTCACTACGAAGGTCGCCCGGTGGCGGTGGATTCCCAGTCTAACGGAGCACGACAATAATTCAATAACGCCAATAACGTCAGTTGTCAGAGAGCCGTTTCTTCAACCGAGAGTTTCCCTTTGCCCACTGTGGGGAATATGTAACTCTCACGTCACAAGGTACAGAGCCTCCTAGTTTTGTTTGGGTTCTGCCTGATAATTGATCTCGCCCACTTGGTGTTCCAGGTTTCAATCAGTCTCTTGTTTGAGCGGGAGAGTACATTTTAAAAAGCATCGGGACTGTCTTGTAGGTTCAGAGTTGTATGGGGGGGGGATTAACACAAAGGAAATGCTCTTTGATGTTGCAGCCCTCCAACGGTTTGTTCATGGGCTTGTTCCTGGTGGTCCTTCCCCTGGAGTCCCTGGCCCATGGGCTTTTCCACCAGTTGGGCAGCTGTCTCGGGGGCACCTGTGTGGGCTACGCAGTGGTGATCCCTACAAGCTACTGCGGGTAACGTACAAGCACACGCGCGTACAAAATGACTAATCCTATATACTTCTCTCACACTCAACATATGCCTTAGAGTATTTTCATCCATTGAAATAAATGAAAGAATGTTGTTGGTTTTCTTACATTTTGAAATTCCCGATTATTAACAGCTCCATATCTGGCATAGAGAAATCATGTTTAAATTAAAAATAAGTTCAGACACTTTGGTGGGAATTTAATGTATTTTGTTTATTGTAGAATTATACTTTTTGTCGTTCTAAGGCATCAAAGACCATTTCAACGTACCGAATCTTTCCATATCGTTGCAGTCCTTATTCAGCTGTCGTTGAAAGTAACGGAATTCACTTGAGAACCAACTCTCATTACCAAGGTTGGTCACAAGGCATTTAAATGCTTGACCAGATAGTATGCAAAGCAACAAAATGTGGTAAATCCAGGTAGGGGAATGAGCAGGTGTGGTTGTCTGATAAAGACGTGTTCATTTTATGTTTGCAGATGAGCTTAAGGGTCTTTTGCTACTTGTTCTGGTCATTGGCAACTGAAACGAGTATCAGCTTCAGCCCTGTTGGGCTTTAGGAGAAACCAGAGTGGTACCTTGGTGATATCTATCCTGCAGAAAGCAGGTAAATAGGAATGCGGTAGATGCTGGGTATTGAGCTAAGGTAGAGAATGCATTTTACCCCAAGGTAACTTTATAAGTCACTGGAAATATGTTGCCAATGAGCTCTCATGGGACCGGTTCATATTTGTTGGTTGACATTAAAGCAGAGCGCTTTGTCCATGCACAGCAGTAGTTTTATTGGCCTAAATGATCTTCTGGGTTTATTTGGCTTCTCGTGGCTCTGTGGACATTAAGGTCTCCCCTGCAACTTAGCAACAACTTAGCAAGTGATTGGACACACAATCTGCATACTGCAAAGACCAGACTTGAATTTCGTTGAAAAACCTGTTGTTCGAAATTAATAGGGCAGTTCAGATGCGTAGACCGAATGATCTGGAAATATTCTGAATGTAGGAACTGTCTTCGTTTTTCCCCAGTGTGTACTGAATTTGAAAAAGCACAAAACATTTGAACTTGCTCTGTCTAGCCTACCAGCACTCATCTACCTCGGCCTCATTCATTACTGTTGCTGTCTCGTTCTTTTGCATAATTCAACAAGTGTCTCAACAGAAGGACATCCACCCGATTAAGAAGATGAATAAACTGAATGCGCTCGGCGTCAGGTTGCACCTATCTGTTCATGCCAGACGTAGCTATTATGCTCGCGCTGATTTCAAAATGTAAGCAATCAATCCAGGAAGCTTAGAATGGCAAGCGGATGAAGCAGCGCTTGAGCTCTGAACTAGGCGTCCCAAAAGGGTAGACACTCAAGGTGGGCGGGTCTTGCCCTTCTCTTGCCCTTCTCTTCCACCATCATCATCCATCGTCCCTCTGCAGAAGAAAAAGACCCTAACAACACAGAGCACCATCTCTGTTCCCTCACTGGACAGACCACGTGGAAGAATACCCCAATAACTATGCGTGAACATGGTCCTGCCACAGGCTGCACACTGGTCGGCATACTGATCGGCTGGTGGAGGGTCTTGTTTACGACCAGGAAGGGTGATCCCGCGGGCCAACTAGCGCCCTATCCCCTTGTCTCGGGCCCCGGTTTAAAGGAGTGGACTAGGCTAGGGGGCCGTCTCCGACCCGGCCTTAATCTCTGTGCCGGGGCGCTAAACGCTGAGCTGTAGCTAGCCTCGGTCTGGGGCGGTGATTCGGATGACAGCCCCGTGGCCCGGGGAGCAGCGCTCCGCTCTCGTCCGTTGCGATGGGTTTAGATCATGTTTTCTGCAATGACGAGGGCCCTTCGGGGGCAGAGTATGGGTGGTGGGTGAGTAGGTGTTGGAGGGCGTGAGGGAGGTAGAGAGCGAGAGATTGAGGCAAGAACAAAGGAGGGGGAAGTCTGAAAGGGACCGGTTTAAGAGTGGAGCAGGCATAAGGGGAAAACTGTAGGGCTTCGTCGCGCCATCCGCCATCCAGACATTTTCATACGACCCCTCAGACAAATCTATTCATCATCCCGACGGAACCCTCTCCAAACCCATCCAGCCCAAGGTCTTCCTGGAGATCCTGAGAACTCTGCTTTCATGTGACATGTTTTGAGTTCTGCAGATGTCTATATGGGGGGTGAAGAGAGCTGTGAGTAACGGCAGGGACACAGACAAACAGAGAGAGAGAGAGAGAGAGAAAGACAGAGAGAGAGAGTGGGCCTATATGGGTCGGAGACGTGGAGAGAGTGGGGAAAAAAGGGAGATTAAGGAAGAGGAGTAAAGAGACAGCTGGCAAAAGAAAGGGAGAGTGAGAGTGTGGTTTTCAGATCAAACAGATGATCTCAGTATTGACCTCCAAATGTAGTGGCGGGGTCGTTGGGTCAAGAATGCTCTCCAGCTTTTTTCTGACGGAGCCACACATCACACACAGGGGTTAAACTTATGATTACATGTTTGGATATAACAGTAGGTTTACTTTGAAATCCAGTTTTTCTTTAACATAAGTACCTACACCTCAAATGTACCCCTAAGCCAAAAATAGCTTTTCTACTACTGGGGGGGGGTTACTGTAGTTGCAAGGACTTTTGAAGAATTCTGCTACCTGAAAGTATATCACTACAAGTATATGCACACACACTCACACACACACACTCACATCTTGCCTTCAACTCTCATTCACCTCTTTTCTCGCTCGACTTCCTTCCAATTGTAAACCGTTCAATTTCCGCCCGCCGTTCATTTATCTTCCTCCTCCTCTCAACCCCCCCCCCCCCCCCCCCCCCCCCCCCCCCCCCCCCCCCCCCCCCCCCCCCCCCCCCCCCCCCCCCCCCCCCCCCCCCCCCCTCCTCGCAACAGCACGGACGGCCAGCCCGTCCTCCTACCCCCGGACCAGGAGCTGAATTTGCGTTCCACGGGCATCCTGAACAGCGTGCAGCGCCTCTTCTCCCACCACATGATCGAGACGTTCGGCTGCGACTACTCCACCAGCGGGGTGACCGCGGAGGCCCTGCAGGCCAAGCTCCACCCCTTCCTGGAGCTCCGCACGGCGGACGGGCCGCGCCACGACACGTACGTGGTGTTCTACAGCGGCCACACGCTCCCCACCGGGGCCTGGGCGCTGGCAGGTAAGCCGTCCCCCTCGGGGTCGTCTACCACTGCTGTTAACGCAGACTGGTGGATGAGCGTCTCCGGGTTTACTTTGGGGCTTATGAGCTTTCCAATACGCTATCTAAGGGGATGCGTACGTTCTGTGTCTTCCACCCACACGGACATCCTTGAACACGCAATGTAGAACGTCGTTTCACTGTGTTTTTTTGTCCCCCCCCCCCCTCAGATTTCACGTTTTACAGTCTTAATTGTTGCCTGGATCTATAAATATGCAGACTTATGGGCACAGACAGACTGTGTGCGCTTGTGAGAGGGGGAGGGAACGGGTGGCAGGCTCTCACTTTCCGTTGACTTTGATCAGGTTTGCTTGTATTATGTTCTAAGTCGGGCTCATCTGTGATTTTACACCTGTGATAAATAGACATTTTTGACGATAGTTTCAAAGTGTATTGTTAGCCATGCTGTGTGGTTCTAGCATGCTTTTCTGTCACGCCAAAAGAATAAGTGAACTAACCCTTTCTGGATGGCTGGCTGTAGCTAATGAAACATAATAGTTTTAGGCTTGACTACTTTTATTAGTGTAGGGTTAAAGCTAAATTAGCGTTGTGGAAAGCCACATTTTAGAACATTTCAGAATTTGGTTTTAACCCATTCCTGTATTTAGTTTTTCAGAAGACTTATAACCTTTGACCGAGAGATAGCTTTGTGAGATTTGGTTCAATGTTGCTTTCCAAAATGCCTCAGTGTTTTCCTAATTCACTCTGAGCCGGAGTCGGCAAAGCAACCTCCCCACCTTGCTGAACCACCTCCTTAATGGTTGTGGGGAAAATGTCATTTTCTTTGAAGCCTTTGTTTTCTGTAACACATGAGATGGTGTGCTTTACCAAAAAGCTCTAATCTGTCCACAGGAAATTGTACCAGAAAGACTGTGGCTTGTTCAGGTGTGCAATTTTGTCAGATTGCACTCCGGTTATCTTTAGACTCTCTCAGCGTCCTGCGTCTCCAAACCATTCAACGCCTTTTCATCGATTTGAACCCTGTTCTGGAGGTTGTGCCTCGTGTCTGAAGGTCAGCTTGAATATGTATGACTGAGGTCCTTCCTCCGCCAGTCAAACAATTCTGTGCTGTGGTCTTCCATTAAGACATTTCTTTTGGCCCCATCGAGGGAGGTCGGTTAGAGCAGCATGGGTCGTGTAGTTCTTGATAACATTAAGTGCAGTGGAAAGATGGATGTCCAGGTCTTTGGGGAGCAGTTGCACCCTTGATATTGTCCGTGCTTGGCTGGAATCTTGTGTCCCAATTCAGCCAATTTTCTGGTTTTCTTTCTTTTCTCAATTCAAAGTAGTTTATTGAACGATGGTCATATTGCAGGCACCTGCAACAAGCAACTGGAGCACCTTCTCAAAATCTAATTACATTTGTCTCTGAGAAGTTTCTGGATGTTTCCATTGTTTTGTCAGTCTGCCAGATGATGCCGAACCTCTCTGTACTTTTCATAACCAGTGCGTCTCTCAGCAGGAACTGAGGTCATCATATATGTTTGGCGTGATAACGGTATTGTGCTCAGAGTGGCGGCAAACACCCACGCTTCGTCTTTCAGTTGTTCTGGTGGGAAGAAAAGCTCCGTGGAGATGAGACTTGACCGTTGTTAATCTACTCCCACTCTCAATTTTCTTTTTTTCCCCTCCAATGAACCCAAACACCTTTTACCTGTCTATTTAAGTGTGCGTTTCGGAATTTCAGAGATTCATAGCTCTGCTCCAACAACAAGTCTGCTGTAATTAGTGTCGTTATTTGGAATTAATGTTATCCCAGATAACCCATGATGAACTTTATTTATATGGAAATCATAAATGTACAGTATACTTCACTTTTTAAGTATCAAACTAGCTGTTTACCTAGTATTCCGCGAGAAGGAAGATAAGAAATGGAAAGGTGCTACTGAAGATTCAGGCTGCTCGTAATACTGTGGAAACACACCGTGGCCAGATTATACCACCCCAGTGCTACGCCAAATGCCAAATGGTGCTCTAAGCGCCAATATGTTTTGACCCCGGAGTATCGCTCTCTGAGCGTCTCCTAAACTGTAAAGAAATACCTTATCTTGGCTCCATCTGCCGGCACCTCTTAATCTTCCCGCCTGCGTGTCTGCCACGGAGCACACGGCCATATTAATCCTCATGAAGGATCCCGCGTGTCACGGCCCGTGTCACCGTGTTTGAGCAGTGGAGGCCACGTGAGGGCCTGTCGTCAGAGCTTTACAGAAGAGACTGAGGTGTGTGTGTGTGTGTCTGTGTGTGTGTGTGTGTGTGTGTGTGTGTGTGCGTGCGTGTGCGCGCGCGCGCGTGTGTGTGTGGGTGGAGGGGGGGGGTTGTTATCGTCTCTGGGCTTGCACTCTCGTTCAAGAACGCAGCTCAGGCATACTTTACAACACACACACACACACTCGCACTCCCTATTATATGCCACTCACGTTTCTGCCTCTGAGGGGTACCCAAACCCAGAGCATTCTCTGTAACACCATATCTAGCTGCCCTGGGCTACGGCGGGACAATAGAGGTGTACGGTTGAAGATGGCATTCAGAGGAATAACAATGGGTGTTATTAATCCCGAAAAGAACCTGACCGTTCGCACTTTTTTGTTGTCGATCATATCAGCTTTTCATTTCCCTTCTTGGTCCCTGCTGATGCTACGGCATGTTGTCCTCTCTCTCTCTCTCTCTCTCTCTCGCTCTCTCTCTCTCTGCTAGGGGGAGACTGTCTGCGTCTGGAGCAGCTGCTGGAGTGGTGGAAGGAAAAGAACACCGGCTACACCTCCCGCCTCATCCTGGTTCTTGACACGGAGAACTCCCTGCCTTGGGTCAAGGAGGTCCGCAAGATAGACGGGCTCTACGTGGCCGTGCAGGGGGCCGTACTGGCCCCCGTTGGGGATATGGAGGGCAGGGACGCCCCCCGGCTCGGTGACTTCACCTCTGAGTGGGTGGAGTTCAACTGCAACCCGGGCGGTGCCCCCCAGTGGTCGGGGAAGGGCGGGGCGCTGTCGGCGGCCTACGGCGTGTCGAAGCGCTGGAGCGACTACACACTCCACTTGCCCACCGGGAGTGACGTAGCCAAGCACTGGAAGACCCACTTCCCCCAGGTAACTTATCCCCTGGTCCACCTGTCCAACTGGTGCTGCGGGCTGAATGTCCTCTGGCTGTGTGGGGTGTGTCTCCGATGCTTCAGGCGCTTCAAACTGGGCTGGTTCCCACCCAGTGTTCTGGACACGGGGCACGGCATCAAACTGGTCCGCTCGTAGAACGACTGAGGGGCTTCTGTGGCACCGCTGTGGTGACTGTCATCGTATCTACGGATTTTGACCCCCCCCCCCCCCCCCCGAGGGGATCACAAAAAGGTTTTGGGGTCTTGTGAAGGTGAACATTTATTGGAAAACATTTATACTTTCCGTATATATTTAATATGTTTCATATATTAAGTGTGATTTATATTTACCAGTAGGCCATGTCCTGTTTGCTATGGACTTCTAAGAAGTAACACGATATCCCCAGTGGATATTGGCCGGTGACATAATATTTTCTATTGCAAATATCCAGAGTAAACAGTTGATTTTTGCGTGTTGCGTTTTGAAAGTGAATCATGGTTGATAGCAGAATACATTTGCATGTCGACTATATAGAGAATAATATAATACCTAAAACCTTATAGTGGAGCTTTCTTGGGTATGTGGCCTTTTATGAAGTATTTCATAATAAATTTGTGTATTGTGTTTTTCACTGCAATATGTCTTTCTCCATATAACCAGTTCTGGACCTGGTAATATTTTGGGGTCTAGCTATGAAATGTCTACAAAAACATGTTATCACTGTCTTGCACTTGGTGTTGGTTTCTATTGTCTGTTTAAAATGATAGAACAAAATACTCTATTCTAGCATCCAATACATTTAACTAGTTGGTAAACACAAATGCTAATTTAATTTATTCATTCATGCACAATTATAAATGTAGTAATTGTTAAGCTAAAGCATGAGTCGGAAGGAGGGGTCAGCTAGATTTATATACATAAGCTCCAAGGATAATACAGAACACAGTTCCCTGCTCGGCTCAAGGTCACTGTTAAAACAATGATTCTCCACATGTACTGTTGGCTGAAATGGCCATAGAAACGTACACGTCATTGGCCAGCCTTTCTGTTTCAGGCCTTTCTGCTTATGTCTTCAACTCTGTGTTTATGAAAGCCTAGGATGTCAACACTACAACAGTCAAACTGCATTTAAATGAAAGCCAAGCCTTTTGTCTTGATTTGAACCGGTGAGTACTTATCTCAGATTATGCAGGAATAATAAAGTAAATGTGTAAAACATTTTGTCTTATCTGTTTTTGACAATTGCCTGTAAAAATGTAAAACAAAACAAAAAACCTGGACAATGAAATACTCCCTTTAACCCAGAGACTAGGGAGGAGGGTTTAATTATCTAATCAATAAATCATTGTTTGTCCTGCTTTGGTAGGACAGGATGGTTACAGAGACAAAGAGGTGGAGGAGGAAGAATGGGTCGACAGAGACGATTAAGGTGGAGCAGGCAGCTGAACGATGAGACTGAGGTAGATGAGAGCAGGGGATCAGAGCGATGAGATGACCCAGAGTTTTCACGTTCCAGTTTGGGACTCATTAACCTGACATGGTTTACATACACTGAGGAAACACACAACCCTCCCTGTCTAAATGTTAGCGTTAGCAGCATATATTCGCAGATCATAATGGTCTTGTCCTCTATAAAAAAACGCTGTCCTCTCTTTCTGTTTCTCATTGGGGAGTCTTAACCCTTGAGCTCACTCCCCTTCCCTCAACATGTCTCCAAGGTTGACGGCTTTCAATGGTCACGCTTTTGGTGCATTTTATTGGTTTAAGAGAGCAGCTCAGTGAATTGTCCCCCCCCCCCCTCGAGGATACTATTAGACTACCGAGAGGCCAGAGAAAAAACACGCCATTCAGACCAGAGTCCCCCCACGCAAACTCAGAAACAGACACGTCTCTTGTCTTTCCAGAGAGAACCGTCCTCTCGTGCTCAATCCCGACGGCCCACGTCAGTATGCTGAGTCAGGGCCTGCCACACACACACACCCACACTGACAGGCAGACTACCCAGCATGCTTCATTCAACAGCTGTGGCTCATCTGTACTGAGTGGGCAATTTGGGCCCGTCAAATAGGGTTTCCATGATATGGGGGCGAAAGGATGTGCGTTAGTGGTATGCAGAATTTATTTGAACATTACTTAGTGGAATATCAGGCATGAAGCAATTCACTTGAAAGGACATAAACATAGGACACGGCCTGTGTCAATGTTTAAAATGAACCTAGACGTGGTTTTCCAGAAAGCTCGCATTAAAGAATTATGGCCTCACTGTTATTATTCAAGTATGCCTCCGCAATCATGGCCAGATCCTTATTGCGGGTTTCGCGCAATTGTTTTTTTTTTTTACTTTGCATTTCATCTGGTATGGACCAGCACGCACGACTCCATGAATGAACTCATTCCGCTGTTTCTTATTAGCCCCTGGTCGTATCTGTTTCCTTCACGTTTAAGTGTGCTTCTCATAGCCATTCAGCATCTGTCCGTTACGAGGGGAATGTGCTGTGGACGAATAACTGCTGAATTTCTCTTTCCCCCTCTCTGAAAAAATGGCCGTAGTAATGGGATGAGACTATCGATTCATTCAACGTCGGGCCTCCAACTCTTTTCTGTCTGAGAAATGACAGCTGATTTCACCGTGACATTAAAATGTCGGATGCATCATGTCTAATAACGAGAGGTGAGCAAATGTTTACTTGTCACTGAACACTCCGCTCCGTATGTTCAAAAGGGGGTTGTCCAACATAAATCCTCCCTTCCAGCACACCTGCTTTTTCTTCATTCAAGATAGGAATTAATCAAACAACCTATGTCGTGGAAAATACATCAGTTCTCAACTCAAAAGGATGCAAGAACTTCAGAGGTTGTGAAATCAAACAGGCTTTAATGAACGTCATCATAAAGCTCGTGTTATTTATTTTTGTCCCTTTATGATAATTTCAGGGAATGAGTGAATCTATTCTTCAAATCATAAGCCACCTGGCCTCGAGAGATCCCTAAGGCCTGGGAAGAGTTGAAGGGAGGCCGGGTGATAAGATGGCAATTGGCTGCCGTCCCAGAAAATAAGTTCTAGGGAATGATGACTTCACCTTTCAGTGTTATTTGTTTTCTAGTGTGCTTGTACTACCACTCAGTGCATACTTGATTGTATGAATAGATACTGATTAACATTATTTATCAATAAATGCAGTTTAATATTCATTACATTTTATAACATTCATTGCCAATGAGTATATAACCGCTTATTGATTATAAAAATATTACTTCTATAATACAATGGTTACTTAATGAATTCATTAATCCATTCTTTATTTCGATATGTGAAACACAAAAAGTACTCTACACTTACCTACCACTCCCTTCCTACACCCTTCGTAGTGTATAAAGAAGTGTATTGGACAGCCTGGAAGGGTGCCATTCAGGCCACCCCGGTGGGAGAGAGAGAAGTTCTGGGTCTATGAGGGAGAACTGAAACAGGGTTTGTTAGTGTACAGGGGATCGTTCTCCTTGATGGAAGATATGTGGACCCGGGTTCTCTGCATCATAAAGCCCATCATAATGTATCAAGAATGTGCTCATGGATCCTTGTGAAGCAGTTTGATTTCTGGCCGAGGCCTGGCTGCTGATGTTGAACACTGGTGCAGACATGCTTAGTGTGTGGCGGTTAACCTGAGACCCGGGAAGGACAAGGCTCAGCAATCCAGAACCTCCAAGGGGACCCTGGGAGCCATTCCAGATTGACTACATACTGTAGGGCCTTTTCAACTCGCCAGGATTGTAAACTGTGTACTTCTAGTTAAAGATGGAATTCATGGAAAGGTACCGAGTCCTTTTTGTTTGGACAAGAGGAATGTTTGGATGTGTAGATAGTACCATAGAGGTGGTATCTCTGAGCATTTATCAGTTGAAACCATCAATTCTGTGTTCTATAGGCTTGTGACACCCAGGAACGGGTCATGTACAATGTTCTTGAGCTCCTTGGTGGAACGGTGGCCAATTGTACTTGGTTCAACACACAACAAAGGATAGGTAGGGATAAGTACCCCTTGTTTGTTTCCATAGGATGACCATGCAAGGTCTTGTCCCCACCCGTTCCTAGTATTGAAGTATTGAATCTATTTATTTTAGGTTATTCCTCTCTTTTACCTTGGTTGCTGTGAATTTTCCTCTACTTGAAAGTCAATAAAAACGGTTAATTGTGCAACAGAGCTTTCCTCTGTCTTTACTACTTCATTGGAAATTGTGTGGACTTTTGAACTGCCATCACACCCTTCTGGGGCGTGCAGAATCACTGTGAGTCACACCGAGGGCCACTTCACCAGGCCAGGCATGAAGGATGTGTGCGAAACGTTCAATGTCACGCAGAGGTTTCACATGACGCATACACCTCAGTAGGCCGCTATTGTGGAAAGGCAAAATCGCATTCCGACAGAGTGGATTGCCAGAAGAATTGTGCAACACAAAGGACATTCCCCACAATGTTCCAATCTTGGGTTTTTGTGAGCTGCTGATATTACACACAACAGATGAGAAGCATTGAAGCATTTTTGTAGGCTGAGGAACATATGCCTTTATAATGTAACGTTTTTGAAGTAAGGATTGTGACCTTCACCAGACCTTACCTGCATGTTCATTTCGAGGAATTACCTTGAAATTAGTTTGATTAGGAAATGTTTCTAAAACAAGGACATTTCTAAATGATTCCAAACATTTGAACATATAGATCCTTCCCTATCTAAATAATAATAGATAATATCAGCAAATATGGAACCCAGCCTGTCTAAAAAAAAATGTATAATGTTTTACATGCAACAAAAAACTATTGAGACATCTCTGCAGATATATTTATATTACTTAGCTTTCATTTGTAAGTAATCGTTGCTTCCTTGTTGCCAGTTGTATAACGGGTGCTTTTGTGGTACCGATGTGTTTACTTCCATGATTAAGCTTAATCAATCTGCCTTTTATAATTGAAGCCATGGACAAGTGCCATGCGAAGAACCTTGTCAACCACTGCATCAAACGGATTCATTACAAATGTTTAATATAGTTGTGTTTCATATTTCTTTTATATATTGTGTTTTTCACTGCAAGATGTTGTTTCTTCTTCTGTACCTAGTCATTTGAGAAGAGGGCGGCAATGGGATGACCCTGAAGAGACAATAACATGATATGGTTTGCAGACTCTGCAAACATAGAACTTTCCCTGTCTAAATAATCATTGATAATCTCAGCAAATACGCAATCCACCCTGTCTAAATAATGCAAATATTTAACATGCAACTCAAATAATTTGGACCAGGTCCACAAGGGCTTCACCAGAACCAAATCAAATAAAAAAAGTATAAAAACCACCACTGTGATCATCACTGTCCTCTTGCAATAGGACCAGCTGGACGGCTAAAACAGTGCTAGTAGCACCTTAAAAGTCATTGTAATCTAAAAATAACTATTGACCATGCCAAAAGGGTTGAAATGGAAAGTTCTCAGTGAGGGGAAAAAAAGGGTTCAATTCTGGCTTTACTGGCAGAGAGCCACCGTGAAGGTCACATTGCTTCCATTCTTAAAATTTCATAGAAGACGGTTCATAAGAACAAGGTCAGTCAGCAGTACAATGCAATTCATCAGCTATAAAATAAGCTGTGGTGCAGCCTCTCGCCCAAGGTCCTTCACGGCAAAACAAACATTGGTTTGGGCCCACACGGTGTCCACTCAGTGTCAATGAGATTTCTTGGTTGTTCAAGGCCACTGTGATTGTTATGAATCTCTGTCAAATAGTTACGAACTGTTTGCCCACCTTACTGTTCACAAGCTGCCTCTAGTGTTTTCCTCTTTGCTGGCGCTGGCTGGGCTGTTACAGGCGTCCATTCCAGGGGAGGGGACACCTGTAAGAATGTGTTGCAGTCCACACCACCTGCGTCTGTGGTCAGAGCTGTGGCAGATAGTCTCCAACTTGATCCTGTAGTCTCTTTTTGCATTTCTGATGGCCTTTCATAGGTCATATCTGGACTTCCTCAAATCCTATAGGTCTCCAGAACTATAGGCAGAGGACTATGCTCTGAGCATAGCACGGCCATTACCATTGACCCAGGGATTTTAGTTGGGATAAGTCCTGACTAGCTGTCAGGAAAGATGCTGAGACAGAGTCTGTGTATTCATCATGTCCCCGTGGGATGCAACACAGAACATCTGCCAGTCTTTTGTATTAAAGCGGTCCTGGGGAGTGGTAATGGATTTCTCATTCCAGCGTTGAATTGCCCAAAGAATTGATTTGTCCTGTTTTAGATGTCGGTTGGGAGGAGAAGAATCGAGGTGTGATCTGCCTTACTAAATGCCGGGCTGGGGTTTGCGCTGTTTCATATTTGTGAATAATTTACAATTAACCCATCTTTAAAGTAAACAATGTCATGTTCTTAATGTACAGGCTACAACAGCATAGACTAAATTGTGTATGTATGAATGTAAGTTAATTAATAATGTTGAAGGGGAGACTGTTCATGCTTTATGAAATCTTTAAAAAAGATTGGTTTCAAACAAATGAATGTATCTTATAATATGGTATCTACACTTTCGACAGTGAACCAAGGACCACAAAGCAGGAGCTTATCATGCCCTTATGGCTGGACCCTTTATGAGAACAATCTGTATATCTCAGCCAGTTGGACAGATACAGAGGTACCTGTAAAGTAATGAGAAATTATATTTAGCGCTATTCTCACATACTAATTGTAAAAAGTGTTTATAATTGGCTGTGTGCAGATTCACGTTACTGTAATTAGCTGCTTTGGGATAATTACCTAAAACCTTTTAGTTGATAATCATTAATGATGCATAGTACTAAAATGGGTTGGAGCTCACCTTTCTGGGAAATAGTTTTGATCATGGGTACTCACTATTGAGGACAAAAGTAAAGGAGGAATAGTTTTATAGTAAATACAAATGATTTGTAATTACATTACTTGTTAATTGTAATTGCGGCCAGGTGTGTTAGTCCTTGCTGAGACATAATGACAGTGTCTCGGGGTCCAGCAGAGGGTGGTGCTAATTGACTTAGCATTGGGAGTAGGGGTGGATATCAGAAAGGCTGCTTGTGTAGTTGGACTGTAGCATCTCCATTCTGTAGGTCAGGCACCTGTGAGCTCTATAGGGGTTGTGGGCTAGGGTGTGTGTTCTCCACCTAATTCGTGCCGACGTTCTTTGACTCTTCTGATCTTGCTATGGAGCTGTTGCAATGATGCAATAACCTATTCATGGATTAGGCATGAAAGAACATAGGAAAAAAAATAGGTTTTATTTGGGGGACGACTTTCAAGACACTAAATGACATTATACATGAGGAATGGGCCCTCAAACAATGAAGTTCAATACATAAAGACATAAGAGAAGTGGATTAAAACATTAAAGCCTGAAAACATTTAAAACGGATATTAGAGATGCGGAGGGGAGGGTGGGAAGAGAATATGGATCCAGTGTCAAAAGGGTTAAAAGAAAGATGGAAGGAGGATAACATAATGATGGTGTAGGGACTGAAGAGGAGTTAGAGGTTGTATGCAGTCTGAAAACAATGGGTGGTGAGAAGTTGATTGTGTCCGCATGTCGTTCATCCATGCTGACATCCAGGACAGGTTGTCAGTAGGGGTATTAGGAGGTGGTAGTCGTGGATGAATGTGGTGGATTTTGGCTTCGAAGAAGTTTAAGAAATGTGTGCACAGTTCGGGGGAGGGATCATCAACGAGGTTGTAGTACATGTTTGACTGTGGAAAAGAGGACTTGAGTTTTGGCATGGGTTTATTATGTCAGAGTATTGGGATGTTCTGGCAGACGAGAGGACAGTTTTATAGTTTAACAGGTGTTCTTAGTGTTCTTGGAAGTGGCTTCCTAGTCCCAATATTTTTGGTAGGCTCGCTCAAGGCGCCTTTCAAGGGCTTTTTAAGGACTAAAAATTCCACTTTAATCCCTGTTTTAAGGGGTAACTAAACTTTGTGGGATTAAAATAATTTTATTGATTGGTATAGCTCACTTCTATTACTCACTTTGGAAGAAATCATTCCAAAGAGCACTCAAATTCCACTCCAGATCGGGAAGCCAGTTCCACTCACTAAGATAATACAGTAGGTTAGTGCAATTAATGATGAGGTAAAACTGAACACGATGAGGCTACAGCCATCATAGGGTAAGAGTTGAATACCCAGGTCTCCTTGAGGTTCATATCCATATCATATCCAGCCTATGATATTTAACCGATTTCTTCAATTGCAACATTTAAAAGTACACATTGTTGTGTGCTCATTGTTAAATCATATTTTAATAGCCAATTAAGAATGTATGCAAGTAATTTAAAATGTTTCACAACGGGGGAGTGCAAACCTTTTGGCTCGGGGGCCACATCAGGATTTTAGAATTAAATGGAGGGCCACATTTGTTTTTGTCATTTGTTAATCGTAAATGATTTGCAGGCTAGAAAAGGGCAAAAGTTAAAACATGTTTACAGTGTATCCTTCATAATGTGTAAATAATAAAATTTCTAACCCAGATGTTTAGGAATGGGCTGGTGAGTTGTTTTTTAATTCCCCTTAAAACTATTTTATTACCTTCCGCGGGCCGGATGGAACTGCCTCATGGGCTGTATTTGTTTGCCCACCCCGTTTTTTTCTGATTTATGCTGTATCTATGAGACTGTTTTATTAAGTGAGTAAAAATTACTCCTGATTGTTAAGGGTTCCAACAAGGCCTGTCCATTGTGGTTTTAAGCCTAAAATATATCAAATGTTGTAGTAAAACCATCTAATTGCCATACATCAAATGTAGTTTCACAAAATGTTTAAGACATTTTGATCTTATGAATCGTTATGTTTTAAACCTCTCAACAACCTTCACCAGACCCTACCTGCATGTTATGGTAATTTAGCATTACGTTTACACTACCGCTCTAAAGATTAGGGTAACTTAGAAATATCCTTCAAAAAAGTTTGATTAGGAAATTAAAAAAACAAGGACATTTCTAAGTGATCCCAAACATTTGAATGTTCATGTATCTACGAACAATATGGAGTAAGATTAGAGATAATACATTATCACAAAGATTATATTCTCCTGCCCTAATTTTCCTACGTGTTTTCTAACTCTGATATGCCTAAACTACTGTTCCCTCAAAGTGTTCTGGACACAGGACACTGCATCAAACTGGTCCACTCGTAGAACAACTGAGAGGATTCGGTGACAAAAACATGATATGGTTTACTGACTCTGCAAATAAAGATCCTTCCCTATAAGATAATCTCATCAAATATGGAATCCACCCTGTTCTAATAACAATTTATAACACATGCAACTAAAACAAATTAAACCAGGTCTGTAAATATATGCATATTACTTAGCTTTTATTCGAAAGCAGTTGTTGCCAGTTATATAAATGGTGCTTTCTTTTCACCAACTGAACAGAACCTTTGGAGACTACCAGAGATTCGCTTTATTACAACAGGTAGGTCCTCTACTCATCTACACCTAATTTCAACAAGATTGAAATTGTGTTAAAGGTTTCTCTCTTTCAGGAGAATATCACCATGGCGATGTTGACCTTCCTTTTGCTTCTTTGTGCTGCCATTGATCTGAACAATGCACGTAAGACATACCTCATAACTACCCCTGTCAGTTAGTGTTTAGTTAACTGAGGTTTAGATGGACGTGTATCTCAAATCAGGCTCCCCATCAGGGGAAATAACCAGGAATGTTATCTGGTGGCTTGGAAGTGGGCAAGAATAAGGAATATTCTGGCCCAGGGTGTGGAATTCCTAAAGACAGGCCAGCCTTTGTTAACAGACATATTTTGATCAATCATTTGGTGAACTGGTCTCCCTCGTCAGATGCAATTTGAGAATTTTCTTTTAAAGACAATGAGTCCTTAAGTTTTCCATGTCTTCTCATTCCTGATTGTAGAGAAGCCGAATGACAAAGACATTCTG
This sequence comes from Novumbra hubbsi, assembly GCA_016801125.1. Lineage (NCBI taxonomy): Eukaryota > Metazoa > Chordata > Actinopteri > Esociformes > Umbridae > Novumbra > Novumbra hubbsi. Next base: position 21,973 of record JACXGK010005872.1, read on the forward strand.
AAGAATCTGCTAAACAACCTGCCAAAAGGTAAATAGTAGTCAGGATATATATTTGCTGACCTGACTCATTTTGTTATAGTTGCATGTTAATTATTAGCAATACTTTTTTAGATGATAATCTCAGATTATCTCAGGATCTAATGCAAAACAGCCCTGACCAGCCTCGACGGACACATAACAATATATATATATATATTTATACAGTATAAGTATACATATATATATATATATATTGTATATATATTTTTACAAATTAACACTACCCAAATAAATGACTTTAGTTTGACTTTTGGATGCTTAGGACTTGAACAGCACTGTACATGTAGATATTTGAACAGATATTTTCAAGTGTTTTGCAGACTCTAACCGTGTATTCTGGATCCTTTATAATGAATTTAGTCAATAACATAATACCAAATATAATACTCACATAACATTTATGCCAGACAGAGTGTAATTACAATAACAGATATATACTTAAAAATACAGAATTGGTAAGTACATTTTACAATTAACCAAGGTTTAAAGTAAACAACGTACACAATGTAAAGGCTGCAGCAGCGTAGACTGAAGTGTGTACGTAGGAATGTAAGTTAATTCAAGATGTTTAAGGGAAGGGAGACTGTGGGATTGAATGTGTACATGGTGAGTGTGTGTAAATGAGCAGGAGTATGAATGGGTTTGGGAAGAATATACAAATAACCAACATGCTTTATGAAACCTTAAAAGCTATTAATGGTTTCAAACTAATGAATTCATCTTTGTATATGGAATCTCCACTTCCTACAGTGAGCCAAGAACCACAAAGCAGGAGCTTATCATGCCCAAGTGGCTGGGCCGTTCATGAGAAAAACTGTTACCAGTATGTCCCAATCTTGTCCAGTTGGACAGATGCTGAGGTAAATGTATAATAATGTAAACATTATATTTATAGCTAATCTCACATACTAATTGTAAAGGGTTTGTTATTGTCAGTGTGCACAGTAATGGAATTGGCTGCTTTGGGATAATTACTTAAAAGATTTAGGGGAAAATTATTAATGATGCACAGTACTAAAATGGGTTGGAGCTCACCTTTCTAGGAAATCGTTTTGATCATGTGTACTCACTATTGAGGACAAAAGCTTAAAGTACATAATACAAATCTGTATGGGTAGTCTACTTAATTGGAGTAATAGTTCTATAGTAAAAACAAATGACTTGTAATTATTATAATTATGACCCTATTAATAAAAATGGTGGTCTATAGTGGTTGTCTGTTAGGGAGTATGCTATCCACCTAATGCGTCCCAACAAAAATATTCCTTGACTTATCTGAACTGGCTGTGTAGCTGTTTCAATGATGCAAGGTCGTATTTATTAATTGAACAAGACAAAATTAAGTACAAAGAAATAAAATGGGGTCAAGATGAAAATTAATAAATAACAACCTCTCTCTTTGTCTCTCCTCAGCGTATCTGTTTGCAGTTAGGAGGTAACCTGGCATCAGTACACAGCATATCCCAGCATAACTTTCTTTTGTCCATCATCCAAAACAATGGGGAAAAAAATCCGATATGGATTGGAGCCAATGATGCGGTCAAGGTTAGAATAACCGTTTAACATTCATGCAACTTGGTTTGGTTTTAGTATCTTTTTTATTTATTATTTAGTCATAGGCACAGTTGTCATAGTTGCAAGACATGCTTATAGATGCCTGGTACCTTCAGGTTCTTTGACACCTACTTGACCAATATTTGACATTGTCTTGCTCTGATCTTTGTTGGATATCCATTCCGTGTTAGAGTAGCATAGGTGCTGACTTTTATCTCATTTCCACACAGGCTGTCTGACTATAGCCGTGGCCAAAAGTTTTGAGAATTAACATTTTCCAAAGTCTGCTGTCTCAGTTTTTTATATAGAATTTATAAAATGCTTGTAATTATACTTCAGTAAACCATATTAACATCTGACAAAAAGATCTAAAAACACAGCAGCATCACACTTTGTGTAAACCAATACTTGTGTCATTCTCAAAACGTCTGGCCACAGCTGTAGTCTGATAGAGGCTCAAGGCTTTCAACATGCTGTTGTAGCCATCCTAGCCTTCAGCAGCTCCTCTCCTGAGATCTACTGAATTGTATTTTCACTGAGCCTCATTCCACTGTAATCCCTGCTTTAACGGGCCGACTTTGATGTTAACCAAACTTTGCCAGGTTAAAATCATCTAATTGATTGGTTCACCACTTAAAAGTACAAATTGTTGTGTGCTCATTGTTAAATCATTGTGTTTCTATCAATTTTCTTAAAATTACTGAATATTGGTTTAGCAAAAATGTCCAACAATGTCTGGCTTTTAAGCATAAAGGTTGTAGCACAAAAGTTGTAGTAAAACTACCTACTTAAAACTAATTGCCACGCATTATGTACAGTTTCACAACATTTTGAAGACATTTTGATCTTCTAAAACCTCAACACAGTTCATCGTACTACATTACACTTCATAACAGGTTGCTGGTACAGTACAAATCTTTTCTGTCTTTATCAAAAAGTAGGATGGCCCTGTTTGAAGTCACGTAGATTTAAGCATTACACACGTTTAAATTGCCTCCATACACTACTTCTTTGCTGACATACAGAAATACAAACTTGTTCTCTTTAACTTTATAGATGCCTTCAATCTCGACTAAGTTCCGAACAAAAGCTTAGTTTTCCAGCACATTTAGATTAAATTCTAAGATAATTTTAAGATGAATGAATTGGTGCCTCCAGTATAAAGGGATGATAGAGGAATATTTCCATCAAGAATGGGTTTGTGTCTTGAATTGAGTGTTATCCTCATCTTTAAATTATATTGTTTCTATTTATACTTTCTATTGTTCACAACTTGTATCAATGCAGGGCTCATCTTGAAAATAGATTTTGGTCTCAGCATGACGTCCCAAGATAAAATAAAGTTTAATTACCATAAAATGGAAATGAATACAAATGTATCTATATGAATTTGAGGGTGGTTAACTTTCTCCAGACTAGTTTACAAATGAAGAGGTCATATTTTTTTAAATAGAAGAAAATACTTAATACTTTGAGTCTGCCTGTGTGTTCTCTAGGAGGGGGTTTGGCTGTGGAGCGACGGTTCTGCATTTAACTACCAGAAATGGACCCAAGGGGAACCAAATAACTATGGTGGTCAGGAGAACTGCATGCATATGAACTACGGAGGTACGATGATGTTACCAGTGCATTCTTCTTCTGATTATGCATTGAATATCTTTAATGGTTAAAACATTTAAAATAACAAATATAATACCTCTCTGTCTGTGTTTCCCCCTTTTACAGGAGAGCGTGGGCAGAATGATGCAAATTGTGGGGCACAATATTCATTTATGTGTTCCAGGAAAATGTAATATTTACAAATTGAAGTTACATTTCTTGCCTCCCTTACTTTAGTTGGCTTACATTTCTTTGCTGATTTTAATGCGTAATTGCATTAATTTTTCAATCATCTGAACAATGTTGTAATAAAGGAAGTCCACTTAGGGGGTGTTATTATGATCATTATTTTTAACCTGCTAGATGTGGGTTCTTCATTAAAGACAAAGCAAAATATTTCCTGTGGTTTAGTGTTTATTTCTGTTAATCTGTCCAGACAATTCTCATGGTTTGCTCTAGTGGAGGTTGGAAGAAGCACCGTCCATCTCAAAATAATAGTACTATTATAGTCTTGCATCACATTTTTAACACTAATGATGAGCCCTACGCCATGACGACCCTTCCCCTTAGCTCTGTTCTTAGCATGTTGGATTATTTTAAGGCTAGTTTTAAGTTTTCCTCTGCATTTCAGGAGTCAAAGACTTTCTGGTATTAATCTCCAGGTCTCCACATTGCAACAATAATTTTTCACGGATAGAATGGGTGAATTAGGAGTTTTTTGCTTATAGGATCAGAAATTATATTGGTCAATGGTCGAAATGCCACGTATTTATAATGGGATTATAGTTATGAAGTGATTTCTTCAGACTGACAGTACCTTTGTCAGCAACGGAGAAACATGTGGATTTGTATTTAAATGTAAACGTTTCTATCATCTGTTCTTTTATTTTGTTTTCCTCACTTTTTTTTATTGCAATGTCCCTAACAAGATCCAGTGCAATCTACGTTTGGAGTTTGAACTGGTTAACAAATCAAAACTGCAACCCTCTGTGGTGACAGTGTGTTCCGAAGGGGTTTTACTCCGAGGTCGACACAGGGCAAGGGGAGTGGCAAGATTTGGCCCTAGTAGGAAGTGAAATAAAAAACATGAGTACAAGTGTTCCTCAAACACAAGTGAACTGCTTGACTGACAATCCAAACAGAAATCTTTCACTGCACCATTGCAAACCCAAGTGTAAATAAATCTAATTTCCTAACCATGTTAAGTTTATATATTAAGACTTATTAATAATTGAAATATAAAAAAATGTCCTTCCAGGAACTCAATTCTCCCAAAGTTTTCTGTCAGACATAAACAAGATACAACATTCTAGCCTGACTGATACGTCTACCCAGCCAGAAAAGTGATTGTCTATATACCCCTGGCATAGTGTATTCATGTGGTTGCCTTATTTATTTATTTTCTACAGATCTGCACAGCCCCGTATGTTTTATGTTCAAATGTACTAAGACATCTTAAATTAAGATGTATTAATTGAGTTATGATTAGATGGATGCACCTGTCACAACTAGTACAGCTGTGAATCGTTTGGAATATGGTGAAATCCATTGGATTGCATTGGACTGAGCTCACAGTCAGCGGTGGGTTAGTGAGGTTGTAGTTTTCAATCGTTCCAGTTTGACAACATACATAACATGATTTGGTTTACTCACTCTGCAAATATCCTTCTCTGCAATAAATCCTTCCCTATCTAAAGAATCATTAATAATATCAGCAAATACAGAACCCATCCTGTCTAAATAAAAATTTATAATAATTAACATGCAACTAAAGCAAATTCAGCCAGCGCTGCAAATATATTCATATCACTTAGCTTTTATTGAAAAGTAATAATTGCTTCCTGGTGGCCAGTTGTATAAAGGGAGCTTCCCTTTCTCCAACTAAACAGAACATTTAGAGATTACTGGAAATTATTATTATTACAACAGGTAGGTCCTCTACTCATCTACAACCAATTTCTACAAGATTAAAATTTTGTTAAAGGTTTCTCTCTTTCAGGAGACTATCACCATGGCAATGTTGACCTTCCTTCTGCTTCTTTGTGCTGCTATTGATCTGAACAATGCACGTAAGACATACCTCATAACTACCCCTGTCAGTTAGTGTTTAGTTACCTGAGGTTTAGATGGACGTGTATCTCAAATCAGGCTCCCCATCAGGGGAGATAACCAGGAATGTTATCTGGTGGCTTGGAAGTGGGCAAGAATAAGGAATATTCTGACCCAGGGTGTGGAATTCCTAAAGACAGGCCAGCCTTTGTTAACAGACATATTTTGATCAAACATTTGGTGAACTGTTCTCCCTCATCAGATGCAATTTGAGAATTTTCTTTTAAAGACAATGAGGCCTAACGTTTTCCATGTATTCTCATTCCTGATTGTAGAGAAGCTGAATGACAAAGACAAAGATATTTTGAAGAACCTGCTACACAACCTGACAAACGGTAAATAGTAGTCAGGTTATATATTTGGTGACCTGACTCATTTTGCTTTGGTTGAATGTTAATTATTAGCAATTTGTATTTAGATTATAATCTCAGAATCTCAGGATCTGGTGCAAAACAGCCCAGACCAGCCATGATGGATCAGGGCTGTTTGGGGGCAACATGGGGACTTACACAATATTAGGCAGGTGTTAATAATGATATGGCTGATCGGTGTATATATATACACACTTTAGTTTGTCTTTCATATGCAGATGACTTGCACATTGCACAGTGTTTTTAGTTTAGTCAATAATGCAATACCAATTATAATACCCACATCAAATGTATGCCAGGGAAGGTGTAATAAAAATTACAGAAATATATTTCAAAATGCGAAATGAGTAAGTAAAAGGATTTACAATTAACCAAACTTTAGAGAAAACAATGTACAAAATGTAGAGGCTACAGCAGCATAGTCGAATTTAGTGTATATGTATTAATGTAAGTTAATTAAAATAGTTTAAGGGAAGAGAGACTGGGAATTAATGAGTTCATGGTGAGTTTGTGTAAATGAGCAGGAGTATGAATGGGTTTGGGAAGAATATACAAATAACCAACATGCTTTATGAAACCTTAACAGCTATTAATGGTTTCAAACTAATGAATTTATCTTATTTTATGATATCTACACTTTCGACAGTGAACCAAGGACCACAAAGCAGGAGCTTATCATGCCCTTATGGCTGGACCGTTTACGAGAACAAGTGTTACAGGTATATCCCCATCTTGGCCAGTTGGACAGATGCAGATGCAAAATAATTTACTAATTATATTTAGAGCTATTCTCACATACTAATTGTAAACAGTGTTTATAATTGTCAGTGTTTAAATTCACGTTAATGGAATTAGCGGCTCTGGGATAATTTAGGTGATAATCATTAATGATGCATAGTACTAAATTGAGTTGGAGCTCACCTTTCTGGGAAATGGTTTGATCTTGTATACTCACTTTTGAGGACAAAAGCTTAAGTACTTTATACAAATCTGTATGGGTAGTCTACGTAATTGGAGGAATAGTTCTATAGTAAATACAAATGATTTGTAATTACTTACATTACTTCTTAATTGTAATTGCGGCCAGGTGTTTTAATCCTTGCTGAGACATAATGACAGCGTCTCAGGGTCCAGCAGAGGGTGGTGCTAATTGACTTAGCATTGTCTGGGTAGGAGGGGTGGATATTAGAAAGGCTGCTTGTGTAGTTGGACTGTAGCATCTCCATTCTGTAGGTCAGGCACCTGTGAGCTCTATAGTGGTTGTGGCCTAGGGTGTGTGTTCTCCACCTAATTTGTGCCAACAGTCTTTGACTCTTCTGATCTTGCTATGGAGCATTTGCAACAATGCAATGTCATATTCAGTAATTGAACAAGACCAAATTACGAACGAAGAAAAGTAATAGATGAAACTTAGTAAATAACAACCTCTCTCTTTGTCTCTCCAGCTCATCTGTTTGCAGTTAGGAGGTAACCTGGCATCAGGACACAGTATATCGCTGTATAACGTTCTTTTGTCCATCATCCAATACTTTGGGGAAACAAATCCGATATGGATTGGAGCCAATGATGCGGTCAAGGTTAGAATAACGGTTTAACATTCATGCAACTTGGTTTGGTTTTAGTGTCTTTTTTATTGTGGAGTCATAGGCACAGTTGTCATAGTTGCAAGACATGCCTACAGATGCCCTGGTACATCTGGTACCTCTTATTGTTTTGGGAAAAAGTTCCAACAAGACCTGGCCATTGTAGTTTAAAGCTTAACATATATCAAAAGTTGTAGTAAAACTACCTACGTAAAATGATCAAATTTCCATACATAATCTATAGTTTATACATTTTTTAAATCTCAGCACAGTTTATAATACTGCATTACGCTTTATAACATGATACTGGTATGTACAAATCATTGCTGTCTATATCAGAAAGTAGGATGTCCCTCTTTGAAGTCACGTAGATTCAGGCATTACACATGTTTTGTTTTTATAGCTTTCCCGCATAAATTGCCGCCATACATGACTTCTTTGCTGACATATAGAAATACAAACTCGTTATCAGGGATGATTAACTAAGTTTGGTAAATCAGCTTTTAGTTTTCCAGCACAGGTAGAATGTATTCTAAAATCATTTTAAGATGAAATGGTGCCTGTAATGCAATTCAAATTCATGATATTCCCATGAAGGATGTGTTTGTGTCTTGAATGACTGTTCATGTTTTCTTTTTCTTTTCATCTTTAAATTCATACTTTCTATTGTTCACAACTTGTATCAGTGCAGGGCTCATCTTGAAAATAGATTTTGGTCTCAGCATGACGTCCCAAGATAAAATAAAGTTTAATTACCATAAAATGGAAATGAATACAAACGTACCTATATTTTTTTTTATAGAAGACAATACTTAACACTTAGAGTCTGCCTGTGTGTTCTCTAGGAGGGGGTTTGGCTGTGGAGCGACGGTTCTGCATTTAACTACCAGAAATGGAACCAAGGGGAACCAAATAACAAAGGTGGTCAGGAGAACTGCATGCAAATGAACTACGGAGGTACGATGATGTTACCAGTGCATTCTTCTTCTTGTGATTATGCATTGAATATCTTTTACGGTTAAAACTTTACATTTAAAATAACAAATATAATACCTCTCTTTCTGTGTTCCCCCGTTTTCCAGGTGGGCAGAATGATGCAATATGTTGGGCACAATATTCATTCATGTGTGCCAGAAAAATGTATTTTTGAAGTTACATTTCTTGCCTCCCTTACTTCAGTTGGCTTACATTTCTTTGCTGATTTTAATGCGTAATTGCATAGATTTTTCAATCATCTGAATAATGTTAATTAAAGGAAGTCCACTTAGGGGGTGTTATTATGATCATCATTTGTAACCTGCTATATGTGGGTTCTTCATTAAAGACCAAGCAAAATATTTCCTGTGGTTTAGTGTTTATTTCTGTTAATCTGTCCAGACAATTCTCATGGTTTGCTCTAGAGGAGGTTGGAAGAAGCACCGTCCATCTCAAAATAATAGTACTATTATAGTCTTGCATCACATGTTCAACACTACTGATGATTAAGGGTGGTTAAAGGGTTTCCTATAATACCAGAGAGCAAAGACTATTTCGGCATGGCCACTCACAGATGTCTCCCGTCCAGTTATCCTCCAAGCACACAGCACCGCGTAGGGAGGCCTCTGTAGGTACTATAGTACAGATGGACTGGTAACCAGCCCCTTCAGCAACGTGGCGTTTAAGCCAGCCCCATTCCACATCTTGATGTAGAAGTCCACGAAAGGGACTGGAGCAGGGAATGAATATGGACAGGTAATGTGATTGTCAGAGGAGCCTCCGGAGACGGATTCAGACAGACTGCCGTGGTCTTGCTCGGGTCAGCCTGATCAACGTGGTTTTGAGCGGGGGGGGGGGGGGGGGGGGGGGGG
>JACXGK010005873.1:0-31057 GCA_016801125.1 Novumbra hubbsi
TGCAGGATTTTAATCCATGACGGCGTAATGTGTTACTAATGGTTTCTTTGAGACTGTGGTCCCAGCTCTCTTCAGGTCATTGACCAGGTCCTGCCGTGGAGTTCTGGGCTGATCCCTCACCTTCCTCATGATCATTGATGCCCCACGAGGTGAGATCTTGCATGGAGCCCCAGACCGAGGGTGATTGACCATCATCTTGAACTTCTTCCATTTTCTAATAATTGTGCCCGCAGTTGTTACCTTCTCACCAAGCTGCTTGCCTATTGTCCTGTAGCCCATCCCAGCCTTGTGCAGGTCTACAATTTTATCCCTGATGTCCTTCACAGCTCTCTGGTCTTGGCCATTGTGGAGAGGTTGGAGTCTGTTTGATTGAGTGTGTGGACAGGTGTCTTTTCTTCAGGTAACAAGTTCAAACAGGTGCAGTTAATGCAGGTATTGGGTGGAGAACAGGAGGGCTTCTTAAAGAAAAATAAACAGGTCTGTGAGAGACGGAATTCTTACTGGTTGGTAGGTGATCCAATAATTATGTCATGCAATAAAATGCAAATGAATTACTTAAAAATCATACAATGTGATTTTCTGGATTTTTGTTTAAGATTCCGTCTCTCACAGTTGAAGTGTACCTATGATATCAAATTACAGACCTCTACATGCTTTGTAAGTAGAAAAACCTGCAAAATCATCAGTGTGTCAAATACTTGTTCTCCCCACTGTACGAGTACAATATGAGTCACCCATCTGGTCTCGATTAACGAAATATAGTAAAGATCAAAATCTTCACTGTACACTATGAAATTTGTTGACAACAAAATTACGTAACAACAGTCAATGGAAACCAATATCAGCAACTGAATGAGGGCTGGATTCAAACTCCAAAATCGATGTAAACAATTGAAATCACAGGCTGTTCCAACTTGCATGAATTTCATTATGGCAACTCATGATGTTACTCAGTTGTGTGTATGGCTCCTACGTGCCTGTATGAACTCCCGTTTGGGCATGCTCCTGGTGAGACGGCTGATGGTGTCCTGTGAGATCTCCTCCCAGACCTGGATGAGAGCCTTAGTGAGCTCCTGGGCAGTCTATGGCGCTACTTGGCAGCGTCAGATGCACTGATACAGTATATAACGTCCCCAAGGTTTTCAGTTGGATTCAGGTCTGTGGAACTTGAGGGCCAGTCAATGGCATCAATGCCTTCTCTATCCAGGAACTGCCTAAACACTCTGGCCACTCTGACCCATAAGAGGAACTCAGGGGCTACTGCACCAGGTCTGTGAGACCCTCCAAAGAAATGCCTTTCTAGACCATCAATGACCGCCAAACTGGTCATGCTGGACGATCTTGCTGGCAGCATAATGTTCACCGTGGCATCTCCAGACTCTTTTGTGTCGGTCACATGTGCTCAGTGTGAAGCTGCTTTCATCTATGAAGAGAATCGGGTGCCAATGGCGGACCGGCCAATTCTGGTGTTCTCTGGTGAAGGCCAATCTAGCTGCATGGTGCTGGGTTGTGAGCACAGGTCCCACTAGTGGACGTCAGGCCCTCATAACTCCCTTGTGGAGTCTGATTCTGACAGTTTGGTCAGAAACATGCACAACAGTAGTCCGCTGGAGGTCATTTTGTAGGGCTATGGCAATGCTCCTCCTGTTCCTCCTCGCTCAAAGGAGCAGATAATGGTCCTGCTGCTGGGTTGATGCCATTCTATGGCCCGGTCCAGTTCTTCTCGTGTAATGGCCTGTCAGAAAACCATCTTGCAATGGCCCATATGTATGAGCCATCCTGGAGGAGCTGGATTGCCTGTGCAACCCAAATTGTCTGCAGGTACTGCCTCATGCTACCATTAGTGACAAGCACGATATCAAAACGCTAAACCTGGCAAGAATCAGTCTAGAAGGATAAGGAAAGAACAATTGTCTGTGGCCACGTCCTGCAAAACCATTCCTTTTTTGTGGGTTTCCCCACTGGTGCACCTGTTGTCACTTTCATTTGCACTAACACAGGTGACATTGATTTACAATTGCTTATTCTTCCTAACTGGACAGATTGATGTTCCTGAAGTTTAATTGACTTGGTGTTGTTCTGTGACCATTACTTGTTTCCTCAATTTTATAGCAGTATATTTTAAACATAACATTTTTGTAGGAAGTCGAGTATTGAAATATATCTATACATTACTCATTTGATCAGCAAACTATCAAAATTGCCACACATATATAGTTGTATAGCTTTAAGAGTTTTGGCAGAAACTCTGATGTTTGTCTTCTTTATATAATTTGAGTTGTAGGCCTGCACATTTTCAGAAAAGTTTAACAAACAATCTTCCTCTCGCCAAAACAAAAAAGGGGAATTAACTTTTCATTGCAGCCACATTAACTGTTGAACCAAACAATCAATGATTAATTTAAGTAACTTATTAAAGCTTTGGCGCCTTTTGAAATAATCTAATGAATTCTGCATTTTGTCAATCACATCCAAAGTGACAGTAGATTTATAAAGAGATCTAAGATATCTTTCAAATTGACTACTGAGGGAGAAGTAGAGAAACGTCCAGAGTAGGAGGTAGCTCTTATTAAATTACTGCTTATTTACAATCAGCAAACTAAACGTTTGATTAAACCACAAGGTAGTCTTGGTTCTATATGGATGTCAGAACAAAGGAGACCACATGGCAACCCAAATAGATCCACTCAGTGCCAGGTCTCTGCTGGGAATGTTTTTGTCAAGGACATCCTTTCATGCCATTAGCTTTGATGGTTCTGTTCCTGTTTCTCTCCGATATTCACTTGTGTCATGGCTCTGAATACATTCACAAAGATAAAATGCCATGGGACCATTGGCTCTTATGGCAACTAACATGTGGGTAAAACATTGGACCCAATGCTGGTCAGTAGGAAGCAAACGGCATTCGGGTGGAAGATAGCAGGGAAATAAACTAATCGCCTATGTGAGGAGATGAGTTGCGGGCTGCCGTGACACACAAAGGGATGTGACAGGGGTGGGGGAGGGATGGATGCAGCAACGGGTGAGGCTGAGAATCAACGTTCCCTTCTTCCTCACCAGCTGATCAGAAATGGCTTGATACTGCTGGGGTCAGGCAGCATCATTAAAATAAGAAAACAAGATTCAGTTCCAGCATGACATCCTCCCTAAATATACACAACAAACTGTCTCAGTGTTTTCTCCAAATATTATTTTCAAAGGCAGTCGGGAAGATGTTTAAAGACATCTAAAGGAATCAGAAGCGTATTCATTAACATATAACCTACATGCCCGACCAGTTGGTGACACAGTGCAATTTGGATATTAACCTGATTAAAACCAGATCGCAATGATGGTTGCATTCTAAGTATATCGGTTTTAATTAATTACGTTCAGAAACGTGTAGGGTTGCCAATGAAGCTAATGCGAGTCCCTTACAGTGTGAAACTTCTTTTCGGGTAACCCTAAAAATACGAGCGGCCTGGGATTTTTCTGATCGATTTTGGAGTTTAAAGTGTATTTCTGTGTTTAAGATCACAGCCGTACTCTGACATTGATTGCTCTGCCTGCCGCCTTTACGAACTGGATGAGTGAGTCAGTCATATGTCTACTAGTATTGATTGACTCAAGCTAAAGTCTTTTCTCCATTCCTCCTTGATCTACTCTAGACAAAGTGTTTGTGTTCTCTTAGGTTGTTTTACTATTTCCTTTCAAAGTCACGTCTGATGTTGGTTTGTTTTCTCCACCACACCATTGAAGTTATTTGGAAACTTCTAACTTTTTTCAATCTTCCTTCAGTGAAGTAAAGCTGGCACAATAAAAATACAGATTTGCAGAGTGTAGACAGTAGCTTAGCCGAGAACCAGCGTTTCCTAATGGGGGAGCCTGGTGAAATTAAGGTATGGAAACTGAGTGATGTCAATCAATCAATGACGCTTTGCCAATCATTAAAACAATGAAATGTTTGCTTGGGCAGAGCTTAACATGCAGCAGCAATCCAACCAAACCAAACAATGAGTTTTTTTAATGTAACGTCCAATACAAAATATAGCATACCATGAAGACAATTTAGGATAATATACAATTCTTATGCTTCTCATTTGGCATAACAAAAGGTTCTGTGGTATGGTTGAACTCTACTTGAGGTAACATAGCAATTCAAGCAAAATATAAAAGAAAACTGCATGAATCAATATCCATTTACTAACCTATGGACATTATTTGTAAATATACTACGTTCTTGAAATGTGTCAAAACATAAGTCTGAATTGAAGTATAATTACATTAGCCAAATACTTCCATGACTAATAAAGGACACACCTCTCGTGAAAGCTCTTTAGGATGTTATTATGGGATGGGATTCAATTCGGTTGCTCATCACCCAAAACACTTCTTGACAATTCAAAGTGCATTGCCCTGTGAGCGGCTGCAGCACTTCCACTATGTAGCCTCAAAAGCCACAGACTTTGGTTTTATGTGTTCAAGACCCTGGAGCAGCTACTCACCGGGACAAATTCTGTTGTTTTCACGCCACTGAAACTGAAGCCGAGCTGGAAGCCAAGCTGGAAGGGACAATGTGAAACTAAACCCGCCACGTCAGCCCGGTACGGTTGGTGTTAGCACTGTAGTGTTCGCCGGTAGAGGAGATGTGACGGTCAATTCCGATTGTGATTCCCTCGAGTGAGGACACTTAAATCTGACTGATACAGCAGCACGCTCCTCGTGTCTATGGTTCCTCTCTGATTCACACGTGGCTGGTGTTGCTTTGTGGGTGGGAAGTGTGTGCTGTGTGTAAAGCATAAAGGGCTTTTGTGTAACCATAAGCTTTGTAGCACAATGCATTAGCCTACTACATCAAACAACTGTCTCCATTTAAAGTACAGTAATACTGCAGAAATGATAATAAAAAGTCTATTCAGGTTTTTTCCAGGTGACATTCTATGAATAGTGTTTCGGATGCGAGCACATAAACCTGAAAAGTTGCCTGGGGCAACAGACTATGAAGGTCATCATGGGTAATTAATGAAGGGGTGAACTGGCAAAACATATGAACACTTATAAATAGCAAGTTCCACCAGAGTTGATAGTTTTCATCAATACAGCGTAGGTCTGAATAAAAGAAAAAGGTGCAGCACGCAATGATGGATCACCTCGGGAGACCTTATGACACTATCGCTATGAAGGAAAAACACAGTGTCAGAATTGTCACAGTATGGTAAGTGGTCAGCCAACAGACAGAGCCTCGTCTCACGAGTGAAAATGTAGCTATCAATTCCAAGTATTGTACTATAAAGCATTGGTGTGTCAGGGATATTCATGTGATGTGACCTCCTCCTGGAATTCTACCAGGCATTACATCTAATCTCAACCAGTAACAGAGGCCAGGGTAATCGTTCAGGCTCATGTGTCATCTCTTTACACAGCCCCCTCGCACGGTCTCTCACGCGCCCTATTTTATTGGACACTTCAAAAAGGCTCCGCTTGATTGACCTAGAATGCTGCCAGGGACTCTTAAGTTAGGATATCAGAACAACATTTGCTTTCACCGTTTTTTTGAGAGAATGGACGCAGTGTAACATCTTAACGCGTAGAGCGCACACACTTTATCATATTAAAAATTACCATACGAAAGAGTGGGAATAAAGAGTATTTCTCAGTGAAGGCTAAGAGGCTCAGCGTTTGGTCTGGTTTGAACCCTTAAGGATCCTCTATTCTGTGATATTTTCAGACACTTCTGGGTCACTAGTGGATAAACATTAACTACAACCCTAATAAACATTAACAACATCCCTAAAAGGGACAGCATTAGCATCTACATGCTTGTTTAGGCAGCCAGAAAATGCTATAAACTTATGCAGACAATTCTACAGTTGTCCACAACCGTTCTTCAACACTATTTGCCTGTGCACCGCTAGCATGGTTCTGCCCATACATGTTTGGTCTTGAGCGCGATATCACGTTGCACACGCTTGAGGCTCGAATCGGATCAAGCACGAGGCTGTGAGCTTATTGTCTTCAGCAAAACTTTCTTCAGTGAAGAGAAGGGACAAACTCCTCTTCACTGAAGAGCAATTTCTTTATGAAATTAACATAGATAATTTTGCAGTGAAATTACCATTTTATTATTATCGTCCAATTACAGTCCTCAGGTATCCTGTCAGAAACACTTAGCTTCCCTGCCTCTACAGGGTAAATGAATCATAAGCGGCCAGCAGCCGCTGAGCCCACTCTATGTAATTAACCAACCCTGAGATAAGCTGTGACACTCCCTCCACAGGTCCAGTTTGTATTCCTGCAAATCCAGGAGTGGACTGTGGATCAAACAATATTCTGACATCACCAGTCCGATTTGACAGAATCTGGGAGAACAATGGATGTTTAGCGTGTAAGAGTTGACACTTAATGGTCAGAAAAAGACACTGCAAAGATAAATTTACAATGCAAACATTGTTAGGACACCCTCATATCCCATTTGATCTAACATCAGGTTATTGAAAGATCTTCTAACAAGGACAACCATGTCCACAGGGACCCATGCTATACATCAATGTGTTCTTGCACACTTTGACACTATAGCAGACACAAGTTTTTATCTTTTTGATTAAATTAGTTTTTAGTCTCGACGTCTCAGACAACAATGTCTTCTGATGCAGATCCGGCATTTACAAAGGAACGCTGGTTGTTGCGGTGGGTCTGACCATTCTGGGTGGGCAACATGTTTACTGTTGTCTGGTTTAGCGCTGCAAGCTTCAAAACTAAATCAGAGATGAAGCACAAAAATAGCTTAAATCACAAGTCATTTCTCCGTATCATGAAGAGTTTGCAAACAGTGCAACATGTGTTAATGATGACATAACATGTAGAAATAATTGAAAGCATGAAATCAATTGCATACATTGACATCGAATGCAGCAATAGAAATAGTACTAACAGCCTATCTCTGAAGCTGTCCAGCACCTGTTAATCCACCTGTCCTGCTACAGCTCCCCAGCCATGACAGAAACCAAAAGGTACATGAACAGACCTTCATCCCAACACAATATAGTGGCTCAACAGAGCCCCTTTGTAATTATTTCAGGGTCAGTGAATGCTCTATTAAATTTAACAAATGGAATGCTATTGTTTGAAGTAAATGTCAATGAGCCGATTTTGAGCCCTCCAATAAAACAAAAAATCTGAAATATTTCAATGCATTATGATGTAAATTGAGCTCTGGAGGAGGCCATTTTAAATTAAAAAAATGAGCACAATGAAACATAACAAACCTCAGTGAAAGAACAAAAAGCATTGCAAAAAAAAGCACTTTTCGACAACAAAAGAGTTTTGGACAATGTATTTCCTGTAATTTGTGGACTAACCGTGTTGCAACCTGAGAAAAATGGGTCCTTACAGAGGACCTGCATGACTGTAAAAAGGGAGAGATACACACGTATGAGTCAGAGGATGTCATGGTTTTTCTGCTATTGTGTGTGTGTTGTGTAGGACTGGGGGGGTCTCTGCAATTAGTGTATATGAGTGCGTGTGTGTGTGTCTGTGTGTGTCACACCATTAGCAGGGGGTAAGGCTAGATGAAAATAAATTCCTCTGTCATAAGAGGCTATGTTGATTAATTTCTCTCAAGAGACCACAACCTTTAAATTAAGTCAACTTCCCAATTCTGCAACACAGAAAGAAATTGCTCCAATGAGGGTAAATCATTTTCAGTTTATTAGCAGTTTGATCTGAGCCAAACAGAAAGATCACTATGCAAATGTATGTGTGTGTGTGTGTGTGTCTGTGTGTGCATGCATGCATGTGTCTGGCCTGATTGCAGTTTCCTCTGAGGTTTCAGAACCAGATTAATGGCCATTACACCCAAGGTGACACTCTTAAGAAGACACATCAATCTCTGTAGGCTATTGTAGTGAATTAAGAGACGAAAAAGGAATAAAGCAGTCTTCAAAGATTATTGTCGAAAAGAGGAATAGAGCGGAAAAGAAAGGAAAATTGGAGAGGTGGAGGAGAAGTGGAGAAGTGGTGGAGAGAATGGAAAGCATTGCAGGAAGGGACCTAGACATTATGTTGTTCATCTTGACATTTACAGTAAATGGATCCAAAAGAGCTGTCTCCTAAGCAAAAAGCACCACAAGAGCGGGATAACCAAAGAAACTCAGAATGCCCATCACTACTGTGAGTCACAGAGTCAAGAAGTGTGTTGTGTTCTGTGAAACTCCAGCTCCCGGTGTGATGACCAGGTCTCACTAACACTACACTACATCAACCTCAGCATTTATTAACTTAGAACAATGTTCTTTATTCTATGTGACTAGACATATCTCAGTTTTTAATGACAATCCTTTTGGTGGCTTGTGTCCCTGTCTTCCACCCTCAGGAAAAAGAAAGTAACAAAAGTAAGTTCAATTGCAGTGGATGTTTTAACTATACTATGTGCTTCTTTTTTATTGTCAAGCACATAGCATACGCCTACAGGTAAGGTTTTTTATGTCTAATTTGAACATCCCCTGGGGTTCAAAACTACTCTTAGTTGTTTATTGTATGAGATTATAACATAATAAACAGAAAAACTGCATTATGTTTTTCAAAAACAGTAAAATATCAACCACAATTGTCATTTTGGGATCCCTGTATCTTGATGGATCACATTAACCATAAAATGTGGAGGTTTTTTTATGAAATCGTGAAATACACTGTTATTTGTGGTTGAGATTTCGAAGGCTTGTACTATACAGAAATACACAAACTACATGTCATGTTTGCAGCAGACTGTCCCCTACAACCGTAGGATTCTATCTTTAAGCTGTCCGGAGATATGAATAGTAATGTAACAGGTGCATATATATTTTTTTTTTCTGTTAGTGTTTTTGTGGTTGAAGTTTTGGAAGGCTTCTACTTTAAAGAAATACACAAACGCATCATTCTTTTTGAAAAAATGTTCCCTACAATGTGGTAAAAACCGTAGGCTTTTATCTTTAACCCGTCTGGAGATATGAATAGAAATGTAAATTAACGCAACATTAAAGCAACATCATCGACACCCACACTTAAATTAATATGAAATGACTAGACATAAGACATTTTTTTAAATAATAAAAACAGTCCCCAGTTTTTACGTCAGACATTTCTATGACTTTGTACAAGAAGAAATGTATATTCAAGTCAAGTATTTTTCAATACATTCTGGTAAATTCTGTGAAAAGTTGCCTTGTTGTACCAATACCTATGTCACAGTAGATGAGCACAGACATATCAGCAAGATAGCCATTACATTACACTTAAATCCATCAGACATACCCCAGAGTTAGATACTGAACTTATATCGTTTGATCTGATTTTATACAGTATATCACCAGTCATCTGACGGTTTCTGGTCTGTATATACATTTACCATAAAAGAGACACAATCAAGGAAGCATTGTTATTAATACAAAATATCCCCAGTTCAACCATGATCTCTGCAAATGTGAACATGTGGTAAAAGCAGTGGGTTGTGAGGAAACCTGAGCCCAAAACTGGTCACTTCTGTTTTTGACCTTCCAGATGTTTGTTCATCATGCTTTTCATCTGAGCCTTGATTCTACAACTGTCTGCAAAACCCACAGACTCATCTTCCCTAGCCTATCATTTTACCAATCATTCCCACTGCCAAATGGCCCACTAAAAGATCAGACCAAAGAAGAGCACAATACCCAATACTCAAAGTGACTGTTTAGTGGCTTCAATTGATGTGTTGAAACACACAATGCACTTTAGTGGAACAGAACCGTTCAGGGAGCTTGTGTCTTTAAAACGTAGTCTTCCAGTCAGGGAGAAGCCATAGTACATGTCACTTATATTACCAGTATTTTTAACAATAGCAGTGTGTACCACTAAATTCACGTTCTCGAATTTTTTTGAATAGCTTTTTTTATCAACATTGCAAACTTATGAAATATTCTGTGTATGAATAGTTTTCAGAGTATGTCAAATCAATAGGAATTTAGAATGTCTTATTCATTAGAGTGTCAAAAAGAAACATTCAACAGCCTCCACATTAACAGCTTCTCTTGGGATTCATCAGATTCTTGGAACCCAACATACTGGCAATCTGGAAACTTCATCTAATGAGACAAACAACAAAAACTATGAAATGGAATGCAGCCAACCGGTGCTATAACAACATTGTAATGAACATGAAAAGCTGGCAGTGTGGCAGAGTTTGTAGCAGACTTATGCTTTAAAATTGTCAATATCCTACATCATTATTTTGTCATTATCCTATCTCATCCTAAAATTTTCTCAGGTCCTATTTTGCAATTCGGGGATCGCACTTCATATTTACATTGTTTCAAATTTACCTGGGAAGTAGATATTCAGTACATTTCAGAAAGTGGCCATAAACATGCTCTGCTGAAAACGGGCTTAAATGTTTTTCTTGACGGTAGTCCCTGCTTGAACCCAGTCCCCTGCTGGTTTCCTCTTTCAGGGGAATTGTTGCCGAAATAATCTGCACCCAGTCCTCCCCGTTGCACCGCATCCATTGTTCTTCTGTGGGCACGGTGCAACATTAACCACTCAAACACCACCAATCACTACTTGCCTGAGCAGGTCAGTTCTCTGCTCCTCTGTCCTCCTCATGGGGGCTACTAGCTAAGCTTCCCTCTCCTGCTCCTCTCTATCAGCTGCTCCGCACTTCCGGCTCCAAGAGCTGCAGTTGTATGTCACCCTCCAATAATATTATAAAGGACATCATTCTCACACCGCTAACTTGGAACAAACAGCGTGCCAGGAACATCGATATCTAGACTGATTGAGCTGAGCTTAGCAAGAGAGGCCTGATCCATTTACCTCACAAGGCAGAAAAAACTGATAAAAACCGGAGTCTATTAAACGACAAATTCCTCAGGGTGGGCATATCGCAAGACGGTGATTAATAGCTCATCATTCGAGTGAAAACCACTCGAATCAGCCAGTATTGGAATTTAACATGTATGACACATGTTTTTAAGATCAAATAGTCACCTTAAGATGAACTAGCAGTAGGGTGAGAGGGGCTTTATCATCATGTGACATACCATCTCAATTAGTATTTTACTGCTACTTAACCATGTATGTGGATTAGCAACAAATTATTCTTACAGCAAAAACCTGGGGGGAAATGTTATGAGGGGAGGAGGAGGATTTAGAGTTAACTGCCTTATTCAGGGACAGGAGAGCTTTCACCTTGACATTTGGTGGACTGTAAACAGGGACCTTTTTTACACTAGTAACTTGCTCTAACCACTTCTATAGGCCACCTTGCAACATCAGAAATAATGTCTGTTTGTACACCTACAAGAAATTACAAACTTTTGGAATAAAATGTCACTTCTAGAAAACTGAGATTAGCCTTTTAATAAAGTGAAAATGTCTTTTATCACACAATTATTGATACACAGTTATTTCCGTGCATTTTGTGTTATGTTTTAACCAGATATTTTTGTTTAGATTTCTCTGAATAGAGATTGTTTGAAGACAGCCCTTCATTTCTACAGGCGAAAGAAGATGACCCCAACCCTCAATCCAATCTCAATACTGCGCCAACCTACACATAATAACAGCCTGTCCAGTGACTCACCCACCCAACACAATCTACCTTCTCACCCCCCCCCCCCCAAAAAAAAACACATTGAGAATGTAAACCCATTTTTATGACCTGATCATCTTCCGGTCAGTCTCAGCAGATTGTTTCCCCAGAACTCATTCATCCTGAGGACCTGATTTCACCTCCCGCCCAGTCACCAACATCCTTGGATCCCCCTGACCCCCGCCACTATTATCCAGTAATGCCATGGACTCACCACGAGGCAATCAGCATGATTCCTTCCCAGTTCTTGGTGTTTTGGAAAGTATTCATTGATTATATTTTTTAAGTCCTGCTTCTGAGGCCTGTCTGCTTGATTTGGTGGGTGTGGTTGGAAAAGTGGCAAATGGACTCAGTCACACACCACCTGCCCCGTGGTCCCAGCCCTGGAACTCAATGAGGGCAGATTAAATCAGAAGAATCATACAGTTCCATGCAAAAGTCTTAATGTGCTCTAAACATGCTAATTTATGTAAGCAGCATGTGTTAATTGATGAGGGGAAAACAGAATATAACATTGAATTAAACACATCCTGCTTCTTACAGGATTTGTCATACACAAAAAGATCCTCCTTTATTGGTGTCAGTGCATTGCACAACAGCCACCTAGTACATGTTACAAACTAGAAACCCATGCCTCCTTGTATTACACCACTATATTCCTAACACATTCCAAGCCACCCTGACGATTTCCCATATTTTTATGTAGAAAATATAATTAATTATAATTAGCCCACGACTGTTGCCTACTAAAAAAGTGCAGCGAATCTGGAAGAATATTGTGCATTTTGTGTTCCTCATTGCTCAGTGGTTGTGTAACAGTGTCAAGTGGAAATCGCAATGTGGAACTGTTTGTCACTCACTGCATAATGTTACTGTTGTGAAAAATGTCAAAGTGCCCTTCTGTAGAACACAAGTTATCTGTGGTTTAAGTTTCTGTTCTTTGTTGTTTGCGCAGTGGCTGATGTTCCCTGCACACATGGGAGTGTGATGCCAGAAACTGCTGTACCAGCCTAGTAGTGATGGGCTGGGTTGACACATATCACAACCCGCAGTATTACCCACAATAGCCTACAGGCGGTTTAAGGGTCATAACACATTGTTCCACAACAAGGCCATGGTGCAGCAAAGGACGCTGCACCTCCCTACCTGCATCTTAAGTCCTACACCCCTTCCTATCCACTCCAGTCTGCCTCGTCATGTCTTTTGGCCACTAACCCTCACGGGTGGGCAGCTCCCGCCCTGCCAAGGCAAAACTCTTATCTGTCTTGGCACCTCCATGGTGGAACAAACTTCCCCTTGAAGCCAGGACAGCAGAGTCCCTGCCAATCTTCCGAAAGTGGCTGAATACCTACGTCTTTGATGAGCATCTTAATTAACTTGTGTACCCCCCCCCCCCCCACACCACCCAAAGAAGATTCCCTTAACTTTGAATTCTCTGGCACTGACTGAAGGAAAGTGTACTTCCTATGATTGTCAGATGGTTTTCCAAGACACCTTAAGAGGAATGCACTTTTGCAAGTCGCACGGGATCTGCTAAAAATTTAAAAATGGAAGGGTAGGTCGAGGACAGGTTAAACGTTGAATGTCATAACTAGACCAACATCTTTCTTGCAATAATAAATGAGAACTAATCCATCTGTACACCTCTCAAGTAGGCTACATTCCACCTGCCAACCGACGCATCTCATTGTGAAGAGCTTGATCTAAACAAAGCTAGGCGATATGTTCCTGCACCACCTGCCTAATATTGTGTAGGTACCCCTTTTCCTGCCAAAACAGCCCTAACCCGAAGAGGCATGGACTCCACTAGACCTCTGAAAGTGTGCTGTGGTATCTGGCACCCAGACATTAGCAGCAGATCCTTTAAGTCCTGTAAGTTGTGAGGTGGGACCTCTGTGGATCTGACTTGGTTGTCCTGCATATCCCACAGATGCTCGATTGGATCAAGATCTGGTCTACAACTTGAACTTGTTGTTGCGTTCCTCAAACAATTCTTCATCTAAACTATTTTTGCTTGGTGGCAGGACACATTATCCTGCTGAAAGAGGCCAATGCCATTAAGGAATACTCTTTCCATGAAGGGATGTACATGGTCTACTTAGGTAGGTGGAACATGTCAAACTAACATCCACATGAATGGCCAAACTCAAGCAGAACATTACACTGCCTCCGCCTGCTTGCCTTCTTCCCATAGTGCATCCTGGTGTGTTCTCCAAGTAAGCGACGCACACTCACCCGGCCATCCATGTGATGTAAAAGAAAATTTGATTCGTCAGACCAGGCCACCTGGCTCACATACTCACCCTGACTGGTCTGTGGCTACGCAGCTCCATACACAGCAACCCGCAATGCGTCTGACACCTTTCTGTCAGAACCAGTAATAATGTTTTCAGTAATTTGATCTAGCTTGTCTTTTGGATCGGACCACACGGGACAGGCTTCACTCCCCACATGCGTCAATGAGCTTTCGCCCCCCCCCATGACCCTGACGCTGGTTCACCAATTTTCTTTCTTTGGACCACATTTAATTGGTACTGACCACCGCAGACCGGAAAACACCCTGAGGAGCTGCAGTTTTGGAGATGCTCTGACCCAGTCGCCTAGCCGTAACAAATGGATCCTTATCAAAGTTTCTCAGAAAAAAACGCTTGCCCATTTTTCCTGCTTCTAACACATCCACTTTGAGGACAAAATGTTCTGCCCAATACATTCCACCCACTGTGGGTGCAGTGATGATGAGATCACCAGTGTTATTCACTTCACCTGTCAGTGGTCATAATGTTATGGTAGATTGGGGTCTGTTTGAGCTGAAGTTTGGATGCGGCGTCAAAAAATAAATCTATACTACTATACTATATAGTCTGGCAACTGCGGGTGGCTTATTTAAAAAGGAATGAGTCTGTGCATGTTAAAATAAACAACCTACATAAGAAATTGTCACTTACGTTGCTATGGAAAGCCATTGCATGGTAGTATATTTGAGAATATTAACAGAAATACTTGAGATGCCATGGGAAATGAGAATGTTGCTAAACTAATCACCATGATATTTATTGAATTTCCCATCTCCCTATTTTGCTTACGTTATTTTAACAGTATCTCATCGTAATGCCTTTCTTACCTGCCTTTGTGGGATTTCAGGAGTCTCACAAACTTCTACCCACCTCAACATATATGGAGCACCAAAGTGGTATGATATTTCATAATATTATATTGTATTATTTTTTGTGTTTCTTTTAACCAAGTCAAGTCTCAAGCCGCAAAATATGTGACTCAAGTCCACATCTCTGGTAAACTGCGGATTAGATGTTCAGCTGGTGTGACACTGCATGCATTTCTAACTGGAATCATTTCAGTTTTCCCAGCCATGTGAAACAATCTTTGTATTCCTCCTGCAGAGCAGCTTTGAATGCATGTCATCAGTTCCAACTGAGTTCATGTTTGCATTTGGTCCTACGCACAAAATGCCTGAGATAGCCTAACAGAAAATGTATTGCCCAGCAAGGATGTTGGCACATCTTTTACAACAATTTTTTGCAAAATCCACGTTACCAGTGACTCCTGGTATTGCACCATTAGGTGTCACTATTAACCGATATTAGATCATCATAACTACTAAAGTATGTTACAGAAACAGATCCTGTAAGACAGAGCTGCCCAACCCTGTTCCTGGAGATCTACTGTCCGGTAGTTTTGTTCTCCAAGACTAATTGTTAGCTGGATGAAAAGCTTAAATCAGGTTAGTCATCTCCAGGAACAGGGTTGGGCAGCCCTGCTATTAGATCTTAATAAACTTTGCTTAGTGGATTTTCATAGGAACAAGTACAAAAACAATAACAATCAAGATTGTTCCAAATCAAAATTTAAAATCCTCAATTGTGTTTCTGTCTGGAGACGCATATTTGCATTCAGACAAAGCTTTGGTATAGTGCTGATGCAATCTCACCCCAGCTAAAGGACATTGAAGACTGAAGGACTACATTTACACTGGATCTTGTCTGTCAGAAGCAACATTCTAAGATGCTAAAATGAGCCTCTTTTACGCCTATAATGTTCAGCATTGCTGCTCATTTCATTATGCAGACAAAGTCATTATCCCAGGGTAATTACTAACCAGAAATAACATCACACTAACAGATATATTTATCATTTAATAAGTTACTGTTTAAATAGCTTGATCTGCGGTACCGAATCATCACATTGGTTGCAGTATTTCTCTGTTTGCTTGAATTATTGAGCATCATGTGAACAAAGCCCTGATTCCAGAATGTTGTGACTCAACCTGTGGCCTTACTTCTATCCATCCGTTGTATTGAACACCTGCTCTTTTAGTGGATACAAGGTGTGTGTATATGTGTGTGCGTGTGTCCAACGGGTGTAGTCGGTTACTTTCTAAAAGTAATGTATTACTGCCACTAGTTGAAATCAGTACCACAACTAAAACTGTTGTTAGTAAGCTAACGTCATGAATACCCAAATGTAGTACCGCAACTAGAATATTTTTACTTTTGGGGATCTTTCCCAATTGCATTAAAATAATAGGTGTGTGATGACTGTTTGGTATATCTGGCTTGTGATCAGACTTTCTCTGCAGTAATGAATTGTATTATATATTAATGCTAAAAGGATGGAGAATCAGAAAGGTGTCAAAAAGTGTTGTTTGTTACAAACATTAATTGCACGTTTAAATTTATTGTAATTGGATGCATCTCAATGCATGCATTGTGTAACTCTCCCACACTGTGTTTGTGCATGTGTATGAGTGTGTATGTGGGTGGGAGTGAGTAGGGAAGAGGTAGAGTGCCATAGGGCAATCATACAACATGTGTGTGCATACGTGAAGAGAATTCACATCAAATGACACATTTGACCTTTTGTGGAGAGAAAACTCTACTAAGGACAATTTCCATGATCCATGTCAGTTCACAAAATCTAATTTCCTTTTAATTTGATGTGGCCATCATCATTATTATTGAAATACATGTAAATACAAGAACACCATCTGCCTCAGCTAAACCTTTTTTTATGCAAACAAGGCTCACTTTGCTCTGCAGATGATCACAGTTTATTTGTGTGTGTAGGTGTGTGCGCTTTTGTGGGTGTGTGGATTGTGAAGTGCAAGCTAATCTCACCATAGCAATAGGTTTCATAGTCATCATACTCCTGGTTCATTTAATTCTCATTAGCATATTCTCATGGTCAGCAAATGATGCCCTAACTTCCTGCCGTTTTGGTAAATAGGATATTCTGTGATGCATTGCGTGTTAGTCTGTGTGTGTCTGTGTGTGTGTAGGGGAATACTTAATTACGTTGTCTGTTTATTAGTTTGTTTATTACAGTTGATGTCTCAATTCGGCAGTAACAAAAGTCATTGCCTCCAAACCTAGAAGATGGTCCCCAAGATGCTCCACAATTTGTAACAGTGCTCGTGTAGAGTGCAGAGATGGCAACACACAGTACAGAGAAAAAATAAATGAACTTTGCATGAAAACAAAGTCAGGCACAAAATCAATGAACAGAAACAAAAAGGAAGAAAACATCATAACTTCACTAGTTTTGATTGCTGAGTCTATGTACTGCATTTTTCAAAGCCTAGCATTGAATATAATGTGTAATGCATAAACACTGGTACTGTCACAAGGTATGTATGGAAGGCAACTTGAGTTCAAAAGGAACCTCATTGTATATTTTTGACTCCCAGACCATTGAGTAGTATCCATCCATGAAATGGGTCCATTATTAATGTCTTAAGTTGGTACTGCACTCTTCTGCACAAAACACATTTTACTCCCATGACTTGGTAAAGAATGCTATTCCTAAATTACTTTTGTGATTACAGTGAGAGTAGTCAGCCATACTAAATAATTTATGTTTGCCACTAACAATAACAAATCTATCTATCTTGATTAATGAATTGTTAACACTCTGTAGGTCAGACATCATAATAAACTAAGAAATGATTGCAGTTATTCTGCTAACTCAAGGAAATCTAGTCAAGCATCGATGGAAGTTACATTATACGAGCAGAGCAAGGAACTGAGTATTGGAGAGTTGTATTTTGTTCAGGATTATGATGTTGTTGAATTGAGCCAGGGTGGAACGGCTACGACGTTAACAAAAACGAAAAGAAACTTTAGTTAACGTTGTCCACAGTGCCCAAATTCTATAATAATTAATTTTATTAATTATGATAATCAGACCGTCTGTTACTTTTGTTTGGAACCGGAGCAACTGGGCAGGGGCAGACAGTAGCCCGATGAAACAATGCAATTAACTTTCGCCCGGTGTAACACATGTCTACCCGGTCGCCCAGGACAGAATAATCGAATTCCCTTAACAGCCTCCTACAATGTAGCGTCCTGTCACCATGGAGATCTTTGGTGCAAGTTTAGAAAACTTGGCTGGCATTTTAGCTTGCTAACAGACGTTGGCATTATTTTCCTCTAAAATAATAAAACTCACTGATGAACAATCAGTAGAAAACAATTCGGAATGCTACTGGAATTCAACTGTAGCCATATTTGACTGTAAATCCAACGCCGTACGGAAGAACAATGGAAATTAATGCACACGGACAGAGTACTGCTATCTTTTTAAACGTAGACAGTCTTGTTTGCTAACGTTAGCTAGTTGTAGTACCTACTGGCGGTTGAAAAAGGAAATACGTCGCGTTACGTGAAATATGTTTAAGAACGAATATCAGGTAGCTACATTTTCATAACTCACCTTTGCACTCCCTGCAACACTCCAAGGAGGTTAAATGCGGAAAACAGAAGTTGGTTTTACCTTGTTTCCAAACTGATAAATAGGTATAAGCGTGGTAGATTTAAAATGCACCTTTATAGGTGTAACATAACGTAACTTAACGTAAATATACAACATAATTTAGCTGTCAAACACTGATGGCACATGTTTCAAAGGGTGGAGCTGCTGTAGAGATCTTCAGTGCACAAGGAAAAGATCCTGTTGAAAAATGGAAACTTTCTGGAGGTCAGTCCGCTATAAATAAAGTAAGTAGTATATTAAGCTTCTGTATTCGGTAGTTTGTTGAACGATGAAGTAAAGCAAGGCCTATCCTCCAATAATAGGTATTTGTCATAACCTGTAGAGTCGGATGTGACTATCCATGACCATCAGGTGCTGTCCTTTCATTTCAGGGCTCTGTAATTGGGGGCCACCCACATAATTTCAAAACTATGAATACATTTTTTAAGACAAGTTCCGTCAATTACATATTTTGCTATTTGGCAAATGTCATGCAAATCTTCTTATTGTGCTATAATGGAGTTTTTTTTATTTATTTCATGGCTAATTTGGAGCCATTTTGGAGCCAGTTCTTCTTGTATATGCAATACTGTGTACATTTTTTTTAAACTTATTAGTCCAAATTCATGTAAATCTGCTGGGTGTTTTATCTTTCTGTACATTTTGGAATCAGTGGTGAATATCTAGCTTTGCTCATTTCTGATTTATTTTGAATGTGCATCAATCAGGGTTTAGACCAGGGTGCACTGTGACTGCAACTACAATGTAGTTGAATTATATTTCCAAAGCCTTTGATGATAAGACACGAATAAGAATTGTCTGATTTTGTTTTCAGAGCTGTTAAAGGCCTGGCACTGTTTATCATTCCCTGTTAATTACTTGATTGAGCAGTGTGATAATTAGAACCGCTTTGCAAGATGTGTCTTAGAAAACCAAAACCTGCTGGCAAGGACATCATGTATACTATAGGGAAGAAAAACAAGGGGGAAAATGAATGGTGATCCACAACCAAAATGATTCATAACAGGTTTGGGGACCTAGGCGTCCTTGATTATCACCCTGATGTTTCTTTCTTACCCTACTCCAGGTGTTTGACAAAGAGGTCAGGGGCTTTGTGTATAGTCTGAATGGGAGCAGCCAAACCATAAAAATGCAGATTCCAAAACATGGAAAAATGTCTCGTAAGTCATTTTAGTAAATTCTCAGGCTTGTTTTTTAATAGTATTTGGTTATTGTAATTAACTAAGTCATATCAGAAAGGGAGTGGCTCCTAATCTAAGCCCCAAGATTGAATTTCTGAGTTTTCCTATCCATTAGTGCACAATTTCTTGCATTATCTACATACATTTGTCACCAGGCCAACTGGAATAAGGTACGTAGTTAAATTCCAGTATTCCAATAATTCTAGTCATTCCCATGTTGTTATCTAGTAGAGTACATAGCTAGTGGCATTTAAATGTGTTCTAGTGAATGTGGTCATGCATGTTGCCAAGGAAATACCTGTTTAAAACCTTGGATTGCATTGCACGCCTGTATCTCTCTTTGCATGGAATGCCAGAGCATTTTTAAAAAAAGGAAACCCATTTAATCTACCTTGCATATGGGGTTTGGAATTAAACAGTTATAATAATAAGTGAGTGACAAGTAATAATCCACCATAGTCAAGGGTCACCCAAATCAAGTGAATGACGTTATTAAGTTTTGACATGTTGCGGTTGTGTGAGTTAGTTATAAAGCCATTATCATATTTTTGGTATTTAACTATGTACCTTTTTCAAGTGATTCCCCATTTCCCACGAGATAATGAAAGAAATTGCACAATCGTTTGCAGTGCCTCATTCAAAAATCCTTGCACAGAACGTATTTACTGAATGTAGAATGAATGTTTGTTTGTCATTTTAGTCGGACTGGTACAGAGATTCTTGGTCCTCCAGGTGAATGTTTCCCAATGTAAGGATTTCTCTACAGAGCTTGTGTAAGTACCCTAGTGATATTCCTCTATATTCACTTACATGACTTCTATATTTGTTCATTTCGTCTTGCATCACACCAGGTCTGGGTAATTATTGCCGGAAGTCAGAATGAAAACTTTTCAGAATAAGAATCAGCATTATTGCCAAGTAGGGTTGCCCCTACAAGGAATTTGCTATGGTGTAAATGGTACTTTAAAACAGTAAGTAAATAAAATAATGCAGTAAGTAACGAATAAAAAAATCGGTAAGTAAAATTTTTTATTAACACAGTAAATAGGAAGTGTGCAAAGCATGTTGTTGGAAAAAAGTGCAATGTGCAAGATAGTAGTCCAGTTGTAATGCAATGTTTATTCGGTGGTCTGTGTCAGTGTTATGGGTGATTCACAAAATACTATGTTTCTACCTTTTTTTAACCTTCAACTTTTAAACACTGGATCACTCTACATGTTCAATGTAGGCTGGATAAGAGAGTGGGGGGACTGGTTGGCCATGTGAGTACGGGTGGAAAGTGAAGAAATTGGCGAGATACTCCTGGAAAGATTGAAAACCACCCAGGAATTCTTTATTTAGCAACCGCATGACGCAGTATGACAACATGAATGTGATTGGCCGATCCTTTGCTATGTTCATTGACCAACCTTCTTCTATCTCCTCATTTGCTTATTTAATCTGTCTTTTTTAGACTTTATAGAAATCACCTGCAATGTTGGCTGACCAGGGGGTTGAGGTTGTAAGAATGTCCTACTGGACTTTTTTTGTGTTGTCACATTGCAGAGCTTGGGGAAACCCCTTTTGGCAACGATTTCAGCTTTTCTAGTTTCTGCCAAATTGTCTACATTTAGAACTATTAATTACGTTTAGTAATTTAACAAAATGCAAGGAATTCCAGTAGGACACCCGAAAGAATACTTGTGATTTGTTGGCGCCCATCATTACATTGAAACATTGAAAATGAACTGATAAATTAAGGAGATGGAAACAATATTGAATGGTATTTAATAATAGTGGGATGGAGGGGCTTTGTGATATTTGCAAGAATGCAAGGGGCAAAAAACACAGGAAAATTATTTTATTTAGGCGTTTGAGATCCAATGTTTAGGTGTCCTCAAAATTGCATTAAACTGTAACGTCACATCTTGAACACTAAAGCTGCCTGATCACATCGGCCTCCCAAGATTAGTTGATCCTCTATATCCATACTCTAATTCCTCAGGAAATCCGAGTGACAGTTTTATTGGTTCCAAAAGACATCCATTACGTACACATACATACCCTCTCTCTGTTTCTCTCCGTCTCACACCCCCCCCCCCTCCTATTTATGACAGTTAATTAGTATTTGATAATGCTGTAATCTTTTGTCTACTGAAACATCATTAAGTTCTAAAAAGCCCACTGTGATGGCGTGTCTGAACTGAGGCAATATGTCTGGTAGGACCTGGCAGTTTTAATTAAGCGACTGAACAGATTTATCTCTGTGATTACAGTGTGTAGTGTATACATGGGTGTGTGTGTGAGTGCTTGGGAACCACAGCGTGATGGATGAAGGATATCGATATCTACGATCTTGTCCATTACAAATAAGATCTGAACAAACTCAATTCTTCAATTCATCATTCCAGTTCAAACTGCAGCCTGTGTCTTCTTCATACAGGTAATCTACAGTGGCTTGCTATTTGATGGCGGACATCTCATTAATGCAATTTAAATTGATGGCCACAATGACCTCATTGTCCCCTATTGAAAGAAAGTTGTAATGGGATAATCTCTCCCCAGCTACATAGGCAGGCCCAGGACCTTTATATTGTGACCCATTAAGAAACATTGTCCTGCAGGCAGATGTATATGTAATTACTGTAGAACATTATCATGTTGATGACATTACACAAAGGGATTAAACAAAGCTCACTTAGCTGCAACCCTATTAACACAAACACACACACGCACTCAAACTGAAATCATACAGCACTCCAAAATGCAAATGATTGAATTCATCCCTAAATTCAATGAAGTGGACATTGAAAGGTTACAAAAAAAAGTGTTTTGTATATTGTTTTTGTCCCACTCTGTAATGAAAATGGCTGGATCTGAGCACAGAGCGCAGGGGGTTTATTTGTGAGGTACCACAATATATCAAGGGACAGGCTGGCACAAAGGTCGGGAGCTGGGTATCAAGGTAGAAGAGAGGGCGAAGTACATCGGAGGATAATCCGAAGAGGTGGTCAGGCAGGCAGGCACGGGTCAGGATACAGAGAGAGACTTTCACACTTATCTGAGACAAGGGTGAAAAATACTGGACAAACAGGCATAGTGCGTTGCAATTCACACAAACAAGACCTCACAAGAACAGGGTGTGAATGACCAGGCTTATATAGAGTCTGCCAGGAGAAGACGGAGAACACAGGTGTGTGGTATTAGATGATTAGTACTCAGGTGATGTGGATCTGCTGTGAGTGGAGCATCAAGGGATTGGGTGAATGAGGTGTGTTTCCCAGCCTGGTGTATGTGTGCTGGAAGCGGACCTTGCACCGAGAGCCCTTCAGAATTATAGGGCAACCTTGTTAAAGATAAGCAAAAAAGTATTTTGTTCATTTGCTTGATCTCACACTCAAAATATAAGTGAAATGTTACTGAGACATATTTACTGGGTCCCATGGCCGCATGTCTACCACCATATTTAACGGTTTGTTATTTTCTGTGTGACCATACCTTTTGTTTGTGGCCAAAAAGCTCTGTTTGCTTCTCATCTGACCACAGAACCAAGTTTCAATCAAGGTTTTATGACCTTTATCAAACTCCAGGCAATGACATATATGACTTGATGACATTAATGGCTTGCTTCTAGGAAGACATTCCTATATGTAGCTTGTTGGCCTGGAGGTGGACGATTCTTATAATTTTTTTAACTTGGTGAGCTCGAGATTTAACCAACCTCTGCAAAACTGTGACCCACAGAGAATGTTTTGCATCTAGAACCAACCTTCTTACTGTGCGTGGGGGAAATGTATTTTTGCATCGTATTCTAGGCAGGTTTATTACGGCTCCAGTTGATGTAAACTTTGTAATTCAAATGGGAAAATATCAACAGTTGAGGTTGATATTTTCCTTTTTTTTGTTATTGCTGAATTTATGAAGGTCAGGATTTTTTTTGCCAATTGTCCCATGTTTTTGTGAAAGAAATATATTTTTATGATAATATTCATTTATTTTCTTTTAAATATTTTACAACAAAAAATGTATGTTGGATTTCTTTCTCTTGTTGAGTGTAAGATCATGCTGATGAACAAAATGTTCTCAACCCTTTCTGCATCATGAAGACGCTTGTACGAAACCTATTGTACAGGTTAGTACTAAAGGTTAGTTAGTCTCATATCTTTAATGAGTTTGCAATTCCACTCCATGTCAGGTTTTCCAAAAAACATATTTAGAATGATTTCTAAACCTTATTTTAGTTTAGGACACTTGAGGTAAACTTTTCACATAAGGGCACAAGCGGTTACTTATATCATAGGAATATTGAGTATATGAGCAAAGTAATATGGTGCAACTAAAATATAATTTGGAGTCATCAGGCATTTTGGTTTAGGATTTGCCACTGCTCTTGAACCGTTAAGGCTATTAACAGCAAATCAGCATTGACATACACAGACTGAGTCAATGTATTATTAACCTTTATTTAACCAGGAAAATAAGAGACACAAATCCGATTTTTCAAGGGAGACCTAGCCAAGAAGGCAACAGCAATCAATATAACATTACAACATACAATATAATTTGATGCAGCCTACAGGAAACATTTCCCTCCTCCCAAACAGTCAGGTATTAGAGTTCAAATTCATTGAAGGGCACTAACACATCTAGGTAAAGCAAGAAATTGGTCCTGAAAAGCTCACTTTGTAAGAACATTGAACTTGCAATACCAGGTTTGTTGCTTTGATTCTCACAGGGGGCTAGGACAAAAATGAATATACTCTCTACTCTAAGTCATTCTGGATTAGAGTGCCTGCTAAATTACTAAAATGTAGAAAATGCATGCCTCTGGGTTAAATAACTTCAAATTGGCCCTGGGTAGCAACCTAGGGTCTTGTAACTGCTAGTGGTGAAGGAATCATGTTTCTTACAGTGGTAGTTCGATTCTACCCCCAGGCTTTGTAAATATACTTTCTGTGCACATGAAGAGATGGTGAAACCCACCATTTTGTACATAATACCATCGTGGGTGAGTGACTTAACTTGTACAGTATAATGCTTGTCAACATTTTGTTGATCACTTGTATCTTTTAAATAATTGCCATATTTACATAAAACCCAATGCATTTCAATGTGCAGACAGCCCGGCTTGTGTAGATTTCCGGCAAACATATTTTAGATTAATTGTTTACGTAATGAACTATACCTCTTGTTTACATACACTTGTAAAGAACATGTATGTCATGGCAGTATGAGTTTCCAATAATTAATACAACTCGTATTGTTCTGTGATGGAATCATTGGAACGCATACTTCTTAGTCACAAAACAGCCATGAAAGTTGTTTTTTATGACTTCATTACGGTTTTCTGAAAATGTGAACAAATCTCTTGGGTCAAAAATATACATACATCAAATTCAACGATCAATTGTGGCGATATAGAAAGTTGTATCAATCAAATTTGCATTGTGACATGACCTCTTTAACTTCTCATGAGTGATTATGATTGAGTACAGCCGGTGACTTCTCTGAGCCCATTTCAATAGGGCTTGTTTGATACACTCATGACCAGACTTGACCACAAATGCCATGATGGGCAAGACCATGGAGGGCCGCTTGGATCTGAAGAAGCGCATCATTGAGTTGAACAAGTTAGGAAAGTCATTTGGAGCCATTTCAAAGCAGATACAGGTCCCAAGATCCACTGTGCAAAATATTGTTTGGAAGTATAAAGTGTATGGCACATTTGTGTCTCTGCCACGATCAGGAAGACCACGCAAGCGATCAAATTCTGCTGAGAGAAAATTGGTCAGGACTGTCAGGAGTCAACCAAGAACCACCAAAAAGCAGATCTGCAAAACATTAGAAGCTGCTGGAACACAGGTGTCAGTGTCCACAGGTAAACGTGTTGTACATCGCCATGAGCTGAGAGGCTGCCGTTCTGGAAGGAAGCCCTTGCTCCAGAAGCAACCCGTTAAGACTTGACTGAAGTTTTCTGCTGATCACATGGACAAAGAAAAGGCCTTCTGGAGGAAAGTACTAATGTCAAATGAAACAAAAATCAAGTTGTTTTGCCACAATGACCAGCAATATGTTTGGAGGTGAGAAGGTGAAGCCTTTAACCCTCAAAAAAACCCTACCTACCTAAGCATGGTGGTGTCAGGTCCTGGCTGGGGGCCTTCTCTATGGGCCCGGGGCTCACAGTCAGGACCTGACACATTCTAGATTGTTCTCCCTAATCAGAGGCACCTGTGTATGATTGTCTCGGATTGGAGGGTGTGTTTGATCGTTGAATGTGGTTCTTTGTTGGTGTTAGCCTGCCTTGCTACACTTCAGTTTTACGGTTTGTCTCGCCTTTTGTTTGTTGTGTTTTTCTTAGTGAAGTTGCATTATAACCAGTTAGAAAGAAGACCAATAAAAGGTTGTATACATCAGTATCTGCTCACCGTATCCTGCCTTCAAAGAACTGTAACAGGTGGTGGTAGTATTATGTTCTGGGGCAGTTTTTCTGCCAGTGAAACTGGTGCTTTACAGAACGTGAATGGAAATGAAGGTGGATGACCTTCAAATTGTTCAGGAAAACCTAAAATCATTAGCCAGAAGGTTGGGCCTTGGACGCAGTTGGGTGTTTCAACAGGACAATGACCCCAAACACATCAAAGGTGGTAAAGGAATGGCCAAATCAGGCTTGAATTAAGGTTTTAGAATGGCCTTCCTAAAGTCCTGACTTGAACCCTGTTGAGAACATGTGGTCTTTGCAGAATAAACAAGTTTAAGTCAGAAAGCCAACAAATATCGCTGAACTCAACAAATCTGTTCAGTGGAGTGGCCAAAGATTCCACCAGAAGCTTGTGGATGGTTACCAAAAGCGCCTTATCAAGGTGAAAATGGCCAAGGGACATTTAAACAAATATTGACTGTATTGCTGTATGTATATTTTTGACCCAGTAGATTTGGTCATCTTCTTTTCTGAAGACCTATATTAAAGTCATGAAAAAAACAATTTCATGACAGTTTTTTTTGAAAAAGAAATATGTGCTTCAATGATTCCATCACAGAGAAATAAGAATTGTATTAATTATTCAAAACTCTTACGGCCATAACATGTCCTTTACAAGTGTATGTAAACTTTTGACCACCACTGTATATTCTCCATTGAATGAAAGAAATATTCCAAAAGGACAAACCTGCAAAAATGTACTCAATGTGTAACCTGCCCTGTGCCATCCACATGTTCCCGTGATTAGGGGAAAAGGCACTTTGTGACAACTGCTGAAGTGAAAACGGCTTTCTAAAATAAATGGATTAATAGTTCCTCTCACTATAGTGCATGGGCATCCCCACAGGGTTGAATCCTCTGGGTACGTTTTACATTTAAAATGAGTTGCTGGAAAGTTAAAACCCATTAACAGCCCTCATTCACATCACAATGCATCACAGACATGAATGATATATGTGTTTGGGGTAGTTAAAGTAAAATCTATTTTCCAATTGATTCATAAGCATTTATACGAAAGCTGCATATCGTAATTTACAGTGCAGTTTAACAAATGAATAATAAAAAAAGCGAGTAAAGCTCAGCAGTTACTATTTGTTCTACCAAAAGTAAGGCCCAGATCTGTGTAGCCTTTATAGTGTTTTTTATAGCCATCTCATAAAATCCCTCTCATGAAAGAAGACTTACAGTACAAGCAGTCGAAAGGCAGCTTGGGAGAAGAATTGCAGGTAAGGACTATTTGCTATGACCAGGGCACGTTCTAAATACCATTCGTAAGTACAAATCTAGAATCGTATATCTTTAAAAATAAGTTGTTATTCATTGATCTTATCACCTTTTGTACAAGAGAGTATCTAATTAAATGGATTTGTATGACATTTCCTTAAATAAAACAAGGGCCCAGGAAACAGAGGCCCTGCTTTTGGACCTCTGTTTGCTTCTCTCCCTGTACCTTATAAGGCCCTA
The DNA here is from genome assembly GCA_016801125.1 of Novumbra hubbsi. Classification (NCBI taxonomy): domain Eukaryota; kingdom Metazoa; phylum Chordata; class Actinopteri; order Esociformes; family Umbridae; genus Novumbra; species Novumbra hubbsi. Next base: position 27,470 of record JACXGK010005873.1, read on the forward strand.
CTCTCTTTTACACACTTTCTCTCACTTTCTGTCTGCACCCCGATTAAGTAGATAGATGAATAATAGCATAGCACGTTATTATTGAATTTAGAACTGATGACAGTAACAGAAATTGGGGCTCACCAGGGTAGAACCCTGACCGCGGGTGAGGCATGGAGACGAGGTTTAATTATATTTGCTAGGCGGGGCGGAAGTAACAGGTGAACACTGTTCAAAAGTGCATTACAGAGGAAAGACATGCTGGGAGACAGATGGTGGCCCAAATACCACCCTATACACTAGATTGTTTACTGCTTGCTTCTGTGTTTTATCTAGCCCCTGCCTTTTCAACGGGTCAATAAGAGTATTCTAATTTCACTATAGATCTTTTCATACCTGTTTAGTGGTTGACAGTTTGCTGTCTTAATAGCACACTCTCAGGAGGCTTCCAGCTAGCTTGAACATTACATTTTCACCCCTCAACACGTCGTCATTCCTCAAACAAATTGAATTCTTTTTTTAGTTGTGGGGGATCAATAGATAGACGCTATAATTCTCTAGAGGTGGTAAAAGTGAATTAGCATGTAAAGTGAATTAATTTCCTGTTCTCCGTTACCCTCCTCCTCTAATTATGAAGCATATACTGTACATTACATCACGTATACAACAATGATGTTTCTGAAAGCTCTTTTCTGGTCCTGAAATTGTCGTGGTCTCTGCTGTGACGGCTTCTCCAAGGTGCTAAATCCCAGCAGGCGGAACACAATTACTAGGAGTGAGATGTTGATGCTCCACTGAATTTAGGGAAGCATTCAGACCCCTTCACTTTTTCCATCTTACGTTGTTTTAAAGACTCTATTTACAATTTATTTAATATACCTTTTGCTGTCAATCTACACAGAATTTTACAGTACTTTGTAGAAGTGCCTTTGATAGCTATCAAGCTTTTCTTGGATATGCCTTTACCATATTTGTACACCTGGATTTCGGCAGTTTTTTTCATTCTCTGTATATCCTCTCCAGCTCTGCCAGATTGGATGGGGAGTGTTGGTAAACTGCGATCTCAGTCCTCCTCCTCCAGATTTTCAATCAGTTTCAAGTCCAGAATTTGGATGGTCAACTCAAGGACATTTACAAACTTGCAAATAAAGGCACTTCAGCATTGTTTTGGCTTTGTGCTTTGGATTGTTATCGTGCTGACAGATTAATCTTTACCCGGTCTGAGGTTCTGTGCCTTCTGAATCAGGGTTTCTTCAATCCTGGCAATTCTTCCAGTCCCTGGTGCTGAGAAGCGTCACCATAGCGTCACCACGACCATGCATCAACCTTGGGATGGTATTTGCTAGGTCATGATTGATATCTTGTTTTACACAGACATAGGTTTTTAAATTGTTTAATTTTAGTCTCATCGACAAAATAGAGTCCTTTTGATAGCATGTCATATGCTTTTTACTCAGATGTGGCTTCCTTCTAGTCACATTACCATAAAGGCCTGGGTGATAGAGGGCTGCATGATGGAGGGCTTCATGATGGAGGGCTTCATGATGGAGGGCTGCATGATGGAGGGCTTCATGATGGAGGGCTGCGTGATGGAGGGCTGCGTGATGGAGGGCTGCGTGATGGAGGGCTGCGTGATGGAGGGCTGCGTGATGGAGGGCTGCATGATGGAGGGCTGCGTGATGGAGGGCTGCGTGATGGAGGGCTGCGTGATGGAGGGCTGCGTGATGGAGGGCTGCGTGATGGAGGGCTGCGTGGAGTGAGCTTCAGGTTGTTTGTCACCTCCCTGACCAATGACTCTAAGAAGAGTCTTAGTGATTCCAAAAATGTTATCTCAGAGGTCCAAATAGATTTCCCTGGACTTCATTGCATGTTTTTAGCTGCCATTCTAAGACCTTTTAGAAACAGATATTTGTCTTTTGACATGTCCATTCAATTGATTTTGCCACCGGTATGACTGGCGTCTTGACCGCTGCTTCAGATCACCAGCAGGTGTGTCGACATCCCAGTTCCCCCTGGAATGTCCCTTCTCTGTGCCCGTCTTGTGCACTCTCCCTGGAACGTCCTGGCTCTCTCCCGATGTGTGCTCTCCAAGGTGCTGGATCTCTGTATGCAGTGTGACCTGTAACATTCGTTACTTTAAGTATATTTTTAATAAGCCTGTCGCCAATGGCGGGACTATGCACAATGCTAACATGTTCTAAAGCAATCTCATTTAGGCCCTATCGGTTTTTATTGATCAGTCATGTTGCTTTGTATGGGAGACTCCCTTTGTTTGTTTGCTTTTAAATATATTTATTATGGGTTAGGGTAAGTACAAGGTTGCTGCAATTTTAAAGGTTAACTGTTTATTCTTTACTTAGCTGTTTGTTTTTTTTAATTATAAAATCTGGTCCCACCATTGAATTTAATAATCTAGGCATACTGTGCATTACTTTGTCCGTCTTTAGCATATTTCTTACTAAAGTATCCAATCATTTAATTTGTTAGAAAAGATAAGTGAAAAGGCCATTTGCTATCCACATAAAGACAATTATAATCATTGCCCATAGAAACATGGGGGTCATTAATCATTTTCTGGATTTTCTGGATTGCAGACATTTAGACTATTGTGTAAGATAAATAATTGTATGTAATTTATAGGAGAATATAGTTTCAAGACATGTATTTGATGCTAATGTCACTATTACCGTCCGCCCTTCCCACACTATGCGACTTTAACACCACTTTATCAGAAAACCTTGCATATAAATATAATGGGGTTTGTTGAAGAGTGGCTAATTACCAATTACTTATAAGGAAGCGTTTACCTATAATTTGAGCATTGTGTGGATTTTGCACAAGTGTTATCATTGGGTTCAAGGCTGGGAGTGCCTCTCCCATGCAGAAGAACTACTCTTAAAAATATTTAAAGATTGGCAGGTGTAAGATTGACCATTTAGCGGCTGGAAAATGCAGTAGACAAAAAAGCTCAGACAGGAGTAATGAAAAAAAAAACCCAGTGGTGGTTTATTTCAGGACCAACAGTTTACAGACATATGGCTTATGGCAGTAACACTATGAGTCCAGCCCAGCCTCCCCCAGATGGAAACTGGCGCCCTTTATATCGTTTCCCCAAGACAACCCCATGGATCATACCATTCACAGATGTGCATACATTTATCATATGGCACAATTACAATCAACAAATAATTTAACAATTTACAATAAAGTGAAAGTGTTTACAGTTATGATCTGGAGAGGATTTATGCTGTTGTCATCAGTTCTCTATCAAAAATGTGATAGTGGCTACACTAGCTCCTTATGATGATCTAGCCAGAGGGTTGAGACAGGGTTGCACATAGTTTCTTCTACTATTTAGAGTGGCAGTCAAACCATAGTAATTTTGATCATTCTGTTTGGTACCTTCTAGGGCAGGGGTCTCCAAACCGTTCCACGGAGGGCCGAGTGTCTGCAGGTTTTCACTCTCACCTTGTACTTGATTGATTAATTATGTCACTGATTGGTTAGGTCTACCCTCATCTGGTTATTTAGGTCTGAACCTGGAACCAATTTACAGGAAAAAACTAAAACCTGCAGACACTCGGCCCTCCGTGGAACGGTTTGGAGACC
>JACXGK010005874.1:0-31054 GCA_016801125.1 Novumbra hubbsi
ATTGCACACCATCACCCCCACCTACGGCCAGTTGTTAACAAGATTCAACCCGTAGACAGAGATGCTCCTATCCTCCTGCTCTTGGGAAGAGACATTCTTAGGGTGCACAAAGTACGTGAGCAAATCAATGGGGCGCACAATGCGCCTTATGCACAGCGGCTAGACCTAGGCTGGGTCATTGTGGGAGAAGTGTGTTTGGGAACAGTCCACAAAACATCAGAGGTCAATGTCTACAAGGCAAACATACTGCACAATGGTCGGACATCTTTTCTCAGACCATGTCCAAACAGTATTCATGTGAAAGACAACTACATTGACATGACACAGCATTACAGTCCGACTTCTGCTGCATGTGAGGAGAATGCACACCTCACCGTGAATGCCGACAAGCTAGGGTGTTCGGTGTTTGAAAGGTCCAAGGATGATGACAAACCGGCGCTATCCATGGAAGACAAAGCTTTCCTGGCCATTATGGATGGAGAGGTGTGCCAAAATAATGGAAATAGCTGGGTGTCACCTTTACCATTCCGCTCTCCTAGACGGCGTCTTCCATGCAACAGGGAGCAAGCTTTGAAACGTCTCTACTCATTACGGAGAACTCTGGAGAAAAAGCCAAGAATGAAAGATCACTATATCAAGTTCATGCAGAGTATGTTAGACAACGATCAAGCTGAGCCTGCTCCACCTTTAGTCAAAGGTAAAGAACACTGGTACCTGCCAACATTTGGTGTGTACCATCCACAAAAGCCGGACCAGATACGAGTTGTTTTCGATTCAAGTGCTGAATATGATGGAACATCTCTCAATAACGTGCTCCTCAGTCGACCAGATTTGAACAATACTCTGCTAGGAGTTCTTCTGCGGTTCCGGAAAGAATCTGTAGCCTTTACAGCAGATGTGCAGCAAATGTTTTATTGTTTTGTCGTCCGAGAAGACCACAGACATTATCTTCGGTACCTATGGTATGAGGACAATGACATCAGCAAGAACGAGGTCGAGTACAGGATGAAGGTCCATGTATTTGGAAACAGTCCTTCACCTGCTGTGGCTATTTACTGCATGAGACGAGCAGCTCAGAAAGGCGAACAAGAACACGGTTTTGATGCAAGACTGTTTGTTGAGAGACAGTTTTATGTTGACGATGGTCTTGCCTCAGTTGCCACACCTGAAGAGGCAATAGATCTCCTCTCAAGAACCAGAGAGATGTTAGCAGAATCCAACCTGCGACTGCACAAGGTGGCATCAAACAGTAGCCAGGTAATGGAAGCCTTTCCGGCAGAGGATCGTGCCAAGGATCTGAAGGATCTGGATCTTGGAGTCGATCCTCTCCCTCTTCAGAGGAGTCTTGGACTTTCCTGGAAGTTAGAAACAGACAGCTTTACGTACCTGGTGTCTCGCGAAGAGAAGCCTTTCACACGAAGAGGTGTGTTGTCAACAGTCAACAGTCTGTACGACCCTTTGGGTTTTGTAGCTCCCATAACTATGCAAGGGAAAGCACTAGTTCGAGAACTATCATCAGAACAAAGTGAGTGGGATGCTCCTCTCCTTCCAAAAAGGGAAGCAGAAGGGAACCTATGGAAGGATTTCTTAAAGGCTCTAGAAGACTTGCACATACAGAGGTGCTACACTCCAGTCTCGCTGTTGTCAACACGGAAAAAAGAACTGTGCATCTTTTCAGATGCTTCCACAGTAGCTATAGGAGCTGTTGCCTACCTGAAAGTCGCAGACACTGAAGGACAATACCATGTTGGATTCGTTATGGGGAACTCGAAATTGGCGCCTCGGCCTGCCCACACCATTCCACGTCTTGAGCTCTGTGCTGCTGTGTTGGCTGTTGAACTATACGAGTTGGTCAGAGAAGAGATTGACATTGAGGTGGACACCGTGAGGTTCTATACCGACAGTAAGATTGTACTTGGTTATATCCACAACTCCATCAGAAGGTTTTATATGTATGTTTCCAACTGGGTAACTCGGATAGGAAGATCCACACAGCCTGACCAGTGGTACTACGTACCAACAGACCTGAACCCTGCAGATCATGCAACCAGGTCAATACCAGCAGCCCAACTCCAACACCGCAACTGGTTCTCAGGACCAGCTTTCCTGTATCATGACGCATCAGTGGAGACACTAGAATCCAATCCCTTCATCCTCATGGAGCCTGAAGCTGATGACGAGATCCGTCCTGAGGTTATGACTTTGGCTACCCAGACATCGGAGTCACAGTTGGGCTCACAACACTGCGAACAATGCTCCAGCTGGAGAACACTTTATCAAACTGTAGCCAGACTCATTCATGTTGCTGCATCCTTCAAAGGACAGTCAGCAAATGCAGAAAGGAAAAGATGGAAAGGAGAGTATCTGTCTACTCTACAGAGTCGCAGGAAGTGGACAAAAGACATGCCGAATGTCAAAGAAGGAGATGTTGTCTTACTGAAAGACAGCCATGCTCACAAATGAATGGCCAACGGGACTGGTTGTTAAGGCTTTGCCAAGCAGTGACAAGAGGGTCCGCAAGGTGGAGGTGCGGACTGTGAAGGACGGGACACCCAAGGTGTTTCTGAGGCCGGTCTCTGAGACTGTGGTCCTTCTGTCAGAAACGTAGGGAAAGGACTATGTTGCTTCCCGAGGACATTCCCCTTCAAGTTTGTGGTATCTGTAGTGATATAATGTCATGATATCAAGCAGGGAGTGTTCTGTCTTTAAAGTTGGATGAAGCGAACCAAATAAGTTAAAGTTTGAAAGTTAAAAAGAAGGAAAAATTTAAATATTTTACTGGTTTCGCATGGTCTCCTGCCACCTACTGGAACGGAGTAACGCTATAGTGAAACTTTCTTCAGTTGAGCACGGATAGCTGCAGTTGCTGAATTCGTGTTGGTGCTAAGTGTATTTATTATATGCTTCTGCCTTGGAGACTATTTGTCTGTGAGTAATATGTTTTAATAATGATCATACATTTTGTTTTTGTTCAATGGGTATCATGCTAGATACGTTGTACAGGTTCGGTAAAACAGGTGCTCTGATGCTAACAGTTGCAGCAGTTGCTAGCTCTACATTGTGTTAGAATTGAAGTGTAGCTGTCGTGGTAGTTTAGCTGTGTTTTTCGTGCAGTATAATAGTGCCTTTTTATACGTTGTGTAGAATTTATGTAGTGATTTATATGATCCTTAATTTCTGTATGCTAATGTTAATGTTTGTATATTGGAATTATGTTTCAGTTTTACAAGATAAAAGACTTCAGTGAATAACAAGAAAAGTCAAGCCTTGTGTTTATTGGAGTACTTTTACATATTAGCTGGCTGTCTAGCTTTGCGCAAGTGAACACGCTGCAAGGGCAGTACATCACCTAAATAAAGGGATTTGATCAGCTAACCTCCTGCGCATTGGTCCACTTCATTACCATGCTTCACAGCCTGTGTTTTCTGGACATGTAAATGAAGATTTTACAATGAACACATTGTATCCTCTCACTGGGCAGTTCACAGGACTTCCCTCTACAACGTGCTCCTTCAGGTGAGCAACCAACTCATTGACTCCGTCACGGCGGCGTTCACAATGTGATACAATGCGTTTTATGTTGCTACAGCCATATCCCGAGCAACCGACAACGTGTCATTTTGATGATGATAGAAATTAGACTTTAATTCTGCAAATCCAGAAAACACCTGCTTACAACCAATTCCAACACACTTCAAAATACAACAGGGTTAATTGTGATGTAGTTTGCAATGTACAATATATGCCTTTAGAGACTGAACAGATCTCCACAAATGCAACAGCAATACATGGTCCAACAGGCATATATCCACCATAAAGTGAAGATCTTACCATAGCCTGAAATAATGTCCAGGCATGCCAGGAAACGAGCACTGTGCTTTTCCAAAGCACTTTTGCAAGAGGCAATAAACAACAATTTTGTTACATAGAAAAGAATTCTATCAATTTACTTCATCTCCGAAAGTCTGAACATTATTAGCCTAGCATTAACAACCCAGTTAAGCATGTCCTATGACTTGATAATGTAAATCATTAAAATATTTACCTTGCTAAATTGGACACCTAACCGAAGATGGGCAGTAACAGGCCAGACAACCAAGGACCCATAAGCGTTAATTCTAATGAGTAGTTCAAAACACCACGATCCAGGCACATGGGAGCCAAAAGCACTGCGCCGATGGGACCGCACATGAAAGATGCAAACGTTTTTTTAATTCAGGCCCCCTTTTGTCCTCAACTTGTACTCTAATTTGAAATGCATTTACAATCACTGTGATATTTTCCTAACAAAAATGTAAAAAAAGCCAACTGAGAGCAGCTGGTGATCTGAGGCTGCAACACTGAACACAAAAAGCATGATGCCATGCTGGATTTTTCAAGACAACTGTTTGAAGCACAATATAGGCTACAGATTAGATTGTCTGTAGATACAAACATGTTTAAATTGAACAGTTAATGTTTTAAATTCGCCTATCTTGCTGCCCACAACCTGGTAACTTTATATGAGAGTGATAATTAATTAGCTTATAACAGTGGCCAGGGGGTACAGTGCTGTGCAGTTGGTAAACTCTCACTCCCCGACACCTGCTAGCAACACATATAACACCCAGGTTTTAGCCTCCTTGCTAGCTTTCCTGCCTGTCATATCCGAGGTTCCGAGCCCAGTGCGGGACGGTGCTGTCTAAGCAGGGCTGGTTACGATCTTTCTTATTTTCATAACCAGTATTGCAAAGATGCATGAGAGCCTCGTTTGGTGAGCAGGAGCTTCTCTCAGTTTAGGTTTCATTGCAGTAGATAAGTTATATGTATATATTTATGTATTTATTTCCATGGAAATGTCCCTGAAATATTTAACCTATCGGTTAAACATTTTGTATAAGTCATAAACTTTGATATTATTGGCTACTTTTATCGAGCTTTGAAATCTTGTCTTGCGATCCCATAAACACATGGTTGAAAGCAACATATTAGCTCTTCATTGTTGGTAATTTAACGTCTGTTTCTGATACCTTACTGAAAAGCACTACACAAGTTGAAAAATGTCATCCTATGCGACACACGAGCCGTACCGAGTTCAGTTAATTAGCAGGAGCGGTGCGAATTGCTTTTTATTGAAATTAATGGACTTTCGCAGGAATGCATACATTTTGGCATGCCTTTACATGCTAATTTTCACATGCTACCTTAAACCTTCAATTGCACATTTAAAATTGTGTAAGGGAAATAAATACGGTTCATGCTGTGTGGTTAAAATAATGGATCAACACGTCATAATAAGCTGAAAATACCAAATTGTATAATTGTATGCTTGTGCCTTAAATGTGAAACCAAATCATGGATGTATTAGTAATAGTCAAATGAAGCTGCTCAAATATAAGAACGAAACAAGTATTAATGTGGAAAACATGTCTTAAGGTTGGACAATAATTATAACAGGAAACTCCTAAGGCATGGGAGGAAGAGATGAGAGGGTCTCTACCGATCACAAGAACAACAGAAATCAGAGTGAGGACACCTGGTGACCAAGGTATCAAGTCCAGCCAATCAGAACACTACGCACACTACGCACACCATGCAACGTGAAGACGTACAAGAAGATATGATCAATAGGCTCCCTTAAGGAGAACCTATAAATTTGAATGTATCTGAACAAAGCGCTCTCTTTCCCAGTTGATCCTAGCCGAAACAAGAGCCGTGCACGTTCGATTTGGACATTATACTCAGTTATTAAATACCTTAATTGTTTTCGAATTGGACGAAGTCGTCAAAATCATTTATTTCTGGACAATTGCATTTGTCTAATTACACATCTATTCATCCAACTTGTAATATACGTTATACCTAATACTTACATTCTCTGCCCTCCACTATTTGCACTTCAGGTTAGATATTCTAACTGCATTTTGTTGTACTGTATTCATACTTGAATACATGATCAGAACACAGAAAAAGCAAACACAGAAAATACAGATTTATTGTTTTGTGCATAGAAATTGAACAGAGTAGTACCATACTTCGACAATATTTATTTCTTACAACAAATAAAAAGAAAATGAAGTGTTGGCGGTTAAATATATTATGACATATTCATATTATAAACACAATGGTTAGTACATTTAACAGTGACAAATTGTAAAAAAAAAATGACTAAACAAAATTTTAAATTTACACTGCTGGTTGTTTTATATATTACTGCCTATTTCCATTATGAAGTATTTATGAGTATGAGTGCATGAGTATGAGTATTTAATAATGGAGTACTGTGTTTGTTCCAGAAAAAAAAGAAGCACTAATTATTGTTTTGGCTGAACCTCGAAAAAGAGAGAGATAATGAAGAGTGAGGTAGACTATTCGTTAAGGAATGACATGGCTAAGTCCAGTAACAGCTCTTGGAGTTCCCCATGAATTCTGGTTCCTAAGCCGGAAGATACGTCCCGACTGGGTACGGACTATCGTTGTGTGAACTCTGTTACAGTGCCTGATTCTAATCCTCTTCTTCGCATTGATGACTGCTACATTTCAGCAATTAGTTAATGGTCACTGTAATAAGCAGGTCCTGGGCCCATAATGGGCAAGTAGTTACACGAAACACAAAAAGTTACAATCAAGTATGTTTATTAGCTGGTTCAACAAACAAAGGCCCTGAGTATGTCTATACCCACAGGTTGGCTTCCAATGTCTCAAATAATAAACCCAAAGACATAAAACCTTCAGAAACAAGACTATTCCTCAACAGTATTATCCTCCATACAAAAACAGTGGCAAACATCCATATAGCCACCTATAAACACAAAACACATTAACACCTCTCAGTCTACCACAATACACAGACACAAGACAAAATAACCTGCTCACCCACGTATAACAGCGCCATTAAACTACTAACACGTACGTTGCATCAGGACATGGACAGGAACACCAGCTATAATATAAATCAGTGAAACAACATACAAAAACATTTATCAGTTGTCAACCAGCATAATTCAGACACCCACACAATTACTTACAACATACACAGTAGATTCATAACCTGGCAAACACCTTCACATAATCTTAAAACTTAACATACTTAGGCGCTTGGACCCAGTCCTACTCAACCCATCTGCAGTACAAAGGAATGTTTGTCCACAACCTAACATGGAAGCAGTTATATCACCTGGACTGGACAGTTCCTACCAATACCACATCCCTACACATTAATTCCACCAGCTTGGCTACATTAACATTGTGTTAGGGGACGTACCAAATTGTGCACTTACCTTGACGATGTGGTGGTGATCGGTCTTCTTGGTCTGATAATCTTGCTACCCTGAAAATAGTATTCCAGAGGTTGCAAAGGGCTTCCTTAACTCTCTATTTGGCCAAGTGGTTGAAAGTGGTAGTGCCCCAGTGCTTGCCGCGCCAAACTTTTGACAAACCCTTTAAATTGGAGGTAGACGCCAGTCTAGGGGCTGGTGCAGTCCGGTTGCAGGAAGATGAGGAGTGAGTTGATCGTCCGGTCAGTTTATTTTCACATAATTTCAATTTGTGCCAGTCCAGGTATTCTACCATAGAGCAAGATACCCTAGCTTTGTTGTTGGCATTACAGTTTTTTGAAGTCTATGTGGGTTCTAGTTCCTTGCCCATTTGTGTATGCACTGACCACGACCGATTAGTGTTTTTAAGACAAATGTACAATCGCTGCCTAATGTGGTGGGCTCTGATTGTACAAGGATACAATTTAGAGATTAATTATGTAAAGGGTTAGGCAAATGTGGTCGCCGATGCTCTGTCACGTGAATAGTCATTGGGTATACATTTTGGTTTTGATTATTGTTTTAATTTATGCAAACTTGGGGGTTTGCATTTTTTGTGGTGGGCGTGTAACGTTCCCCAGTGTGCGTGCATGTGTGTGTTATGTTTTCCAGTCTCTGTGTGTTTGTGTGTGTTCTGTTTCTTTTTTCTTTCTGCACAGGTGCTTTCAATCAAGCTCATCTCCCTCCCGTTATTGTGTTCAGTTGGTTCTGATTTCCATTCTCCAATCACGTCCTTTCATCCGCCATATAAAATCCCTTCATTCACCACCCCATCTTGTCATGGCCCTTTTGTTTATTCTCGTTTTGGTCTGTGCATGTTTGTTCCCAAGGGGGAAGGGGGCCGCACCCTGGGAGTGTGTAGGCAAGAGGCTCGTGGGTATACATCTCCTATGGCATAACACAGCCATAAGCCCAGCCTCCCAACAGATGGAAACTGGCGCCCTTTATATAGCTTCCCCAAAACAACCCCATGGATCATACCATTCACAGGTGTGCATACATTTATCATGTGGCACAATTACAATCAACAAATAATTTAACAATTTACAATAAATATTTCCACCCATCTCCACTCTTCTGCAACAATATGTAAAACCATTATGCATTCACTGTACTGATAAAGGAAAGTTTCACAGTAATAAATATACCTATGCACCAGACTATCCAAACCATTCTACTCCGATCCTCCCCCTTGGTTCGACCTGGAACATCATATATACAGGTGTTCGTATGCCGGGGACACTTTTGGGCCGGACACCTTCAAACAACACCGGACAGGATCGGTAAGTGTTTCATGCAATAACTTATACAATTACATTAGCGCATTTTCTATTATTGATATATTTCCACAACTCCTTTACCCGTTGTTAGTTCATTCTAACCAGCAGTTCACCACATCAACGTAATCCACCTTTCCTTTTCCAGGTGGAGCGAAGTACTAATGCTAACCTGTCGCAGAAGACCCGGTTCAACAGTTTGTCCTTCCAATAAATATTGAATACATGTCTAAAATATACTGTACAAAATGTTCTGTGCAAATCCTACCAATAAAGTGCCAATATTGCCTCCCATGTACCAAGTGCCATTATTAACATGCATAACAAGTTATTTGTTACCTGTGTAATTCATACCACACCCCACAGTATTCGACCTAGTAAGTAACAAAGTTCTCTTCGTTAGAAATTGCTATAAAATATCAGTGCAACAAAGATTGGATTCCTTCATTATGTGACTGCAACTGTGAAGTGTGCTAGGTCTGGTGTAAATCAAAAACATGGAATGGCTGTGGGTCCCGATGCAGAATGATATAAACAGAATCTGTGGGCCACATTTCATGTTTAGGGAGATAATTTGGGGAGATTTTTGGTTTTGTGGTGCAAAAACACCTTAACATAAAAGCAAACATGAGTAGTTGTAAATAAGACTCCAACGACAGGTAACAATAACAGCTCTTCTCTGAGCAGACAAGCCTTAAGTAACCTCTTTATCCTCCAGTGGAACCCAAATACGGCTAAATTAACATATAAAGTATAAGCCTGTGCGTCACTAAAAGTCATCAGACATTTTAACGCTGGCATTTCGAAAGCAATTGGAAGAATTCTTGTGAAGGGTTGCCAACACTTACCAATTAAGCTAGCACCCCATTTTTTAGAAGAGGTGTTGTATTGTTTATTGTTCAGCCGTTGCAGCCAAAAGTTTTGAGAAGTACACAAATATTCATTTTCATCTGCTGCCTCAATTTATAGGATGGCAATTTGCATATACTCCAGAATATTATGAAGAGTGATCAGCTAAATTGTAATTAATTGCAAAGTCCCTCTTTGCCATGAAAATGAACTTAATTCCCCCAAAAAACATTTCTAGCCCTGCCACAAAAGGACCAGCTGATATCATGTCAGTGATCCTCTTGTTAACACAGATGAAGAAAGTTGACAAGAACAAGGCTGGGGATCACTCTGTCATGACTGAGTTAGAATAACAGACTGGAAGCTTTAAAAGTAGCATGGGATAATTCTTCAGTATAACATGGTAGATCTAACCTAAAGATCTAGAAAGTATTGTGTAAACCAATACTTGTGTCATTCCCAAAACTTTTGGCCACCGCTGTACAGCGACCTGAAGGAAAGTTATTTTATTTGCAATTTAAAAGCATTTTGAACTAGAAACCCTCAAACAAGCTTGGAAAGATTTTACCTCTGAGTCAGAGGACCTTTTGGACTTCCTGGACAACTGCAGAAAAAGAGAGAGCAAAAAAGATTGCAGAGATTCTGTGTGTGCTGTCACACAGAGATACAAAAGTAATGCTTGTAATTGACTGTTGGAGAGAAATTTCCCAAACGCAAATTGCACTTAACTTTAAGCGGTTGAAAGGCTAAAAAAAACGCCCTAAAACCCTCCCCTAAAAAGGTGACATCACTTCTGAAGTTCCCTGCAGGTATGACCACACATTAATTTTATTGAAAGTTGCTTCTTTCAGTTGTGAAGAAAAGTCCTCTGTTTTTTATGAGATGCTTGGGCGGTAATTACTGGAAATAAATGCATTAATAAATGTCAACTAGTGCCTATGACATTTTTCAAAAATCTAAATCACATTCAATATTTACAGTACAAAATTGGTGGAGACAAGATATTTGCATAGTCATCCTGTGTAAACAACAAGTGTCATTCTTCATCCTGTCCTAAGAAATGTACCCAAATGGGCAAATTATCCCCCAAGGATACCAAGAGGCATTTCCTGGCCAAAATCCTATTTGACAATAAAGTTAAACTGAATTTTAACATATGGTCAAATAGCTCAGTGAATCGCTTCACTTTTTCCACATTTTGTTATGTTGCAGCTGTATTACAAAATTGATTAAATTAATGTTTTCCCTCAAAATTCTACACACAATACCCTACAATGATAACGTGAAACCTATTAAAATAAACAAAATCACACAGTATACACAGCCTTGGCCATGACACTCAAAATTGAGCTCAGGTGCATCCTGTTTCTTCTTATTATCCTTGATGTTTCTACACCTTGATTTGAGTCCACCTGTGGTAAATTCAGTTGATTGGACGTGATATTGAAAGGCACCCTCCAGTCTATACCAGGTCCCATAGTTGACAGTGCATGTCACAAACCAAGCCCAAGGAATTGTTTGTAGACCTCCGAGGCACTATTGTACAGAGGCACAGATCTGGAAAAGGGTACTGAAACACAGTGTTGCTCTGTGAAGAGAAGGACAACCATCTCTGCCGCACTCCACCAATCAGGCCTGTATGGTAGATTGGCCAGACAGAAGCCACTCCTCAGTAAAAGGCACATGACAGCCTGCCTGGAGTTTGCCAAAAGGCACTTGAAGGACTCTCAGACCATGAGAAACAAAATTTGGTCTGATGAAAAAAGATTAAACTCATTCACCTGGCCAATACTATCTATACAGTGAAGAATGGTGGTGGCAGCATCATGCTGTGGAGATGTTTTTCAGCAGCAGGAACTGGGAGACTAGTCAGGATTGAGGGAAAGATGGATGCAGCAATGTGCAGAGTCATCCTTGATGGAAACCTGCTCCAGAGTGCTATGGACCTCAGACTGGGGGAAACACACAGCCAAAATGACAAAGGAGTGGCTTTCGGACAACTCTGAGAATGTCCTTCTTTCTCCCCATCCAACCTGGCGGTTCTTGAGTGGTCCTGCAAAGAAGAAAGGGAGAAACTGTAAAAAAAAAAAAAAGAATAGGTGTAGTGTGGTACCATCTTTTGCAATCAGCACATGAAATCTGCAAAAAGAAATACATAAAGATCCATAAGGCTGACTGCTGAGAAATATTCACGTCTGTAATGAAAACACGTTGTAATTTAAGTAAACTAAAAGAAATGAAGTTTTGCAAATCACATCACTAACCCAGTTTTTAATCGCATTGTCAGCAGGGGGTGTTTGGACTGCACACATGGAGCAGTTTTGTTCTCTTTTGAACACTGAAAGAAATTGTACATCCAAAATGTCACTTGATGTTATTAATACTAAATACGTGTCATAGTTACACCATACCAATTTTTACCTCAATTTTATGACCTAAAAAACAACATGACATGACAAGGCTACCCAGTCTAATTATATACTGGTTTCAGTGCCGAGACAATTTGTGGTGCCTCACGCTTGACCAGCATGCATTGTTTTTTATCATTGTGACTAGACTAGAGCATCTGGCCACAATTTTACAATTGTTTTATGAGAAAGTACCATTAAAATATCAATCCTGTTGGTTAGTGTGGTCGATGGTCCCATCTTTCCACTTCACATCCACCCAATCATGTCTCCCATGACGGTGTGGACGCATTTTGAAGTATTGTCTTCGACAGAAGGACATAAACAACATATAACTTGATGAACATAGAATGTTGCTGTTTTTTCCAAATTAAAGTGGAATCCAACAATAAAATCCAACATAAACATGTAAACATGGCAATTAGGAACACTTCCTGTCTATACAGAAATGTACAGGAATTTACCTTAGTTAACTAGTTGTGTGCTAAAAGGACATATTTGTTAGTCTGATATTACACACTGCCCCCTAAAGGTTTGGTGAGTAACTGTCCCTTTTTTTCAGTCAAATTTTGGAGCTTCAGATTTTGAAAAAGTAAAAGGTGTGCATTGTTCCCCAACCGTCCCTGTTCAACAATATATACTTGTTTTAGTTGTGATGTTTCTATTGCAGGAGCTATTGAAACGATAAAGTTTGGTAACATTTTGAAGCTTCAGATTTTGAAAAAGTATAGGGTGTGCATTGTTCCCCAACCTTACCTGTTAAACAATATACTTGTTTTAGTTGTGAGTTTTCGATTGCAAGAGCTATTGGAACAAAAATGTTCTGTCACATTTTGGAGCTTCAGATTTTTTATAAGAGTGTGCAGTGTTTCCCACCCTCTCACGATACAGTATACTTTCATAGTCATTGTTATCCTAGGAGCTATTTAAGCTTAAAGTTCATAGTAAAAGACTGCATCTGTATACAATTTGAACGCACGCATCATCAGCACCAACCTTTAGATCTCCAGCATCTCGGTTTCGGCTCCGATACACAGCGGTTAGTTCTCCGTGCTCGGAAATGTAACGTTTGATAAAAATATGGATATATAAGGACTGTGGAACATCGTATACACTTTTGTAATCACACAGACTATATTGGATTGATTGAATACTTGGTTAAAGAGCTATTGAGATTTGATGAATCGAATGTCTGTCCAATGTCCAATCTAAAACTAACTTCACCGCAGTTGTAAGACATAAAAGAGCACCATTTCTGTCAAGATAAATCGTTTTGCTCACGTAATTATGACAAACTGGTCTAAAACTACAGAAAATGGAATATACATAAAGCCAACCATAAGGACACATTCACTTTTCCGTGTTTGTCTTAAATGACACAATAACATTACAACATAAATATTTCTTACTAACACTGTTATTCAAGAGCAAAAAAAATAAATAAATAAAACACATTCGATATAGAAGGCAGGAGTCTGTTACCCAGTGCCAACAGTTCTGACTGAGATAATGAGTCAACTGACAACATGAAACCGTGACCCTGCTACGTGACTTATGAACGGGCCGGTATAAACATATTTCTAAGATAATAGAAGAAAACAAATAAATGAAAAGAAACATAACAAAACCCTATAAATATAAGGTTCCAGGGAGCTTAGTTTGATTGGGTTGACAGGGCAGCCTAGATACTATGTATAATGCTTACGTAATTTTCATAAGAGCTGTCTGAGTGGCCCTACATCCATGCGACCTGTCCCCAGATGCCTATCGCTCTTGTTCTCATCTTGACCCCTTTTACCCAACAGTCCCAAGGACAAAAAAGTAGCCTATTGAATATATAAAATCCTACAATTACACACACATTTATTTTCTCAATAAGTATTGCTATTGTATGCCCTGAAATAACAAGATAAGCTCAGGGTTATAAATAAAATATGATTAGTATTTCATGATGAGTAGTATTTCATTTAGGTTTGTTCTAGCATTTTAGGGTTCTTAGCTGATTTTGATTTGGAAGCACCCTCCTTCGACATAAATCAAAAATCATTAAAATGTTTGATTGTAAATTTCTATTTAATAGAACTAAATGATTAACTATGTAGCATTTTATTTGGGATTTAATTGATTTTCGTTTTGGGACAAGTCACACAGAGAACTCAATGGGTCCTTGTAGGCCTCCACACAAATGTTCATGGTGCCTTTAACATTCCTCTCAGCTGAACCTTTGTCTTTACATAATTATTTGTAAATTGTAAGTTTGCTCGAATAATAAATACGATGTAAGCCGATGTTAAAAGTCTAGAACCCTAAAATGCTAGAACAAACCTAAATGAAAAACTACTTGTGAACTTTCCCTATCTTCACTCCCCTTGTCCTAATCTTTTTAAAACAGAGAGAACTGACATGAAGCCATTTAAAAGGAGAAAACCCCCCATACCTCTTCAAGCATTTAAAACTATAGGAAACAACCCTACAAACTTGTGCCTCAGTCCCATTCCAAGACACGTTTGGGGCATTTAAAAACACCCTCCTCTCTCTAAACAACTAATTAAATATATGTACACACAGTTACACAAATACACAACTCATAAAAATAACTATCTTTATCTTTTAGACACACATGGGCCTAACCTTTGACATTAGTTCACTCCCCAGACACAGATGTCCGGAAATGAGTCATCAATGAACTTGCTGATAAGAATCTGTGTGTTAGAAACTGTATCCTACTTCTCTCTCATGTGCTTTAAGAGTGAATGCTGGCATGTCAAAACATTTGTGCAAGTGAGAAACTGTGAGAGAAAAGCTGTCTCAGTCCTAGACTCTCGTGTGGTTAATGTGTGGACAGATTAAATTCTTAACACACATGCTCCCCTACTATGCAGAACATATGCTTAGATATTGTTAGTTAGAAGTTTCTGTACGATTGGTTAGAACTGCTGTAGAGGTGTAGATGTCCTCATCTTAAGGAAATGAAATATGCAGAAAACAACAGAAGCAGTAATCACCACCCTGACCCAACCAGCTTCTGCAATCCAGGAACCGGAAAATACTGTAAAAAACATACGTTGGACCATATGAGATTTGTAGTTGCACTGCTTGTATTGGTTATTGTAATATTTATTCTGTGAAAATACATTTAATGTGTTGGTGCCATGCTTTATGAATTGAAGGGAACACTTTTAACACCAATAATCATCTCAGTATAACACAAAGGCTAATAAACTTCAGGAATATCAATCAAACCAGTTGGATGTATGTGTCTTTTTCATGGGAAGTTTTCGTATTACTGTGTGAAAGCATGCCTTTTCTGAAAATATATGTGCATTTTAGTTCTCAGCTTATGTTAAAGGTTTCATCAATTACAAACCGGTATCATCAGTTTCATCAATTGATATACAAGGGATTACATTTTATAATTGTTCTGACCATAAATTTACTTCTTGTTCTTTTATTTCTACCACGCCTCTTTCTCATATAGTTGGAGTGATTAGATTATTTAGATAAGATTAGATTCAACTATATTGTCATTGAACAGTACAAGTACAGTACAACAAAATGCATAGAGCAGGAGGTAAGACTAGCATCTGGACATAGAGTTGCCATACGCTCTCCGCAGACAGTGCTTGTGCTAGAGGTCTTTGACGTCGGGGAGCTAGACACTAATGATGCGCTGGGCGGTTTTCACCACGCGTAGCAGGGACTTCCGGTCGGCCACAGAGCACCCATTGTACTAAACTGGGGCACAGTTAGTCAGGATGCTCTAGACCAGAGGAGGGTCAACTTTTTGGCTTGGGGGCCACAACAGGATTTTGAAATTAAATGGACGGCCACATTTGTTTTTGTAATTTGTTAATCATGAATGATTTGCAGGCCAGAAAAGGGCAAAAGTAAAACATGTATGGAGTAGATCCTCTATAATGTGTAAATAACTTAAATTCTGACTCAGATGTATGAGAATGGGCTGGTAAGTTGTTTTTTAATTTCCCTCAAAACTATTTTATTTCCTTCTGCGGGCCGGATGGAACTGCCTTAAGTGCCGCATTTGGCCCTTGGGCTGTAGTTTGCTCAACCCTGCTCTAGACCGTGTAGCAGTAAAAGTTTACCAGGATATTGGTAGAAAGGCAAGGTTGAGGTGTGGAAGGACCAGGAGAGGTGCTCGGTGATGTGGACATCCAGGAATTTGCAGCTGGCCACACGCACCATTGTGGTCCCATCAATGAGAACAATGGCAATGGTGTTGGAGCTGTGTACAGGGACGCAGTCATGGGTGAAGAGAGAGTACAAGAGTGGGCTAAGCACACAGCCCTGTGGGACACCAGTGTTCAGGGTCAGGGTGGTGGAGGGGAGGTTGTCTAACCAGACAGACTGGCGAATGCAAAAGTTCAGTTTAATCACAATAACAGAAACACAAGTTAATTAAGATACTCATCAAAGAGGTACGTTTTCAGCCACTTTAGGAGATTGGCAAGGACTCAGTTGTGCTGGCTTCAAGGGGGAGTTTGTGGGCTGGATTCAAACTCACACCGAACATCTAATGGAAACAATTGAAATGGCTGGCTGTTCAAACTTCAGAATGCAACTCAGTATGGCCCCCATGAGCCAGTATGCATTGCGGCAATGCCTGGGCATGCTCCCGATGAGACGGCAGATGGTGGCCTCTGGGATCTCCTCCCAGACCTGAATCAAATCACCAGTGAGCTCTTGGACCGTCTGGAGCTTCGCAGCATCAAATTATTTGATACATAACGATTGATGCATTTGTCATCCAGGTACTGCCTACGCACCCTGGCCACATGAGGCTGGGCATTGTCCTGTACCCAAAGGATGCCTTGGCTATTGTCCTGGGTTCTGACAATCCCGGGACCTAACAGTAGTCAGGGTACCATTGGCTAGCACGTGGAGGTATATGCAAGGATATGCCTCCCCAGATCATCACACCAAACCAGTATTGCTGGATGATGTTGCAGGCAGTATAACATTTACTATGGCATCTCCAGACTCCTTCACATCTTTCACATTTGCTCAGTGTGAACTTGCTCTGATCTGTGAAGAGAACAGGTGCAAATGGCGGACTTGCCAATTCTGGTGTTCTCTGGCGAATGCCAGCGCAGTGCTGGGCTGTGAGCACAGGCCCCACTGGAGGATGTCAGGCCCTCATACCACCCTCATTGAGCCTGTTTCTGACAACATTGACTATGCTTCCTATATGGACAGAATGATATCCCTGAAGTTCTATTGACTTGGTTGCTTTACTGTGATGATTACGTGGTATTTTTGAGAAGTGTTTTTTGGTCT
This sequence comes from Novumbra hubbsi, assembly GCA_016801125.1. Lineage (NCBI taxonomy): Eukaryota > Metazoa > Chordata > Actinopteri > Esociformes > Umbridae > Novumbra > Novumbra hubbsi. The sequence continues at coordinate 17,125 of JACXGK010005874.1, forward strand.
ATAAATATTATTGAAATTAAAGTCTGACAATGAAAGCAGCTGTTTTTCAGCTGTGTGAAAGCTAAAGATAGTGTGATGATGAGTTGTGCCCTCATCTCACCACTTCCTCATATCCAGGAACGGTTAACAGAACTTCTGAAACGGAGCAGTCATGCTTAAATACGTTGCAGTAATCTCTTTCTTATATGTATACATATTCCCATATCCTGCATAGTGACATTACTCAATAAAAAATCTGATTTTTACATATCTCAGCCTCTGGTGAGTATGTGTCTTACATTTACAATATGACAAAATATTCAGTTGGTCAATGCATATAATTTTCACTGCATGAAATAATTTTGTAAAATGTATACTTTCCTCAAATGTTCTTTTTGTAATTACTACAGACTATTAGTTCACACAATGAGCATCAACCATATACCATAAATTATTGTTTTTAAGGGGCAATTCTGTGATTGGACTACAATTTGTTGATAAATAATGATATACAATCATTCTCTGTTAAACTTGATTTTAGTCTACTTTTAGTTGTCTGGGTAACACAACTGGAAAAAAATGTTGGTGGTATGTATAAACCTTATTTTGAGGTTAGATTTGTTTAGGTTCTTGACTATAGAAATGTAATGCGCCCTATATATTTTCATATAAAAGCTATTGTGTTTGTTGTTGCAGTTGGTTGTTTGGAGATTTTGGTTCCCATAGACCGTTGTTACATCGTTCTATTCAAATTACACAATGTACAGTCAATATTTGTATCTTTATTGTATTTCATTCATCTAATTAAGTGTTACCATGTATATTTACTGATGAGCTAGGCATTTGCAAATGATCTGGTGAGACACAGTGATATTTTTGGTCACCAAGAAAAGCCCTCCATAATAAGGAAAAGATCTGAAAGATTAATTACACTGCTGGTGGTATGTAGGGTTGTGCCTGTCACAACGTTTTGCAAAAGATGTATCATCAGAATCACATTTGGGAACACTACAAGATGTAAACCATTTGTGGTAAACATTTTCTAAAGAAGTACCTAAAAGGGCGGTTCCTCTTTAGGTCATTAATCTTTGTTCCATGTTTCAACTTTCATTTCTTTGAAGGGGTAAACCCAGGCAGTACATTTTCCTTGTATAGTTCTGATTAATTACAAATATAATATTTTAAACAAAATAAAATATTAGAACACTTTGCAATACATTCTACACAAGAAGAGTGCAATACACAGGCTGCACTGTGTATCTTTGTCAGTGGAGGAGAGGTGAGGGGAAGGAGATCACAAATGTTTGTATTTAGTAAAATAACTAGCTTAATGGCTGACAAAAACACATTTAATGGCTGGCTATAAACGTTTCTTATTAAAAATATCATGTGTTTGGGGAAATACAGCCAAATAGCTAATTGAGCCCAATTCTGACATTTTCACTTAGGGGTGTACTCACTTTTGTAGCCAGCGGTGTAGACATTAATGGCTGTGTGATGAGTTATTGTGAGGGGATAGCAAATGTACACTGTTTTACAAGCTGTACACTCACTACTTTACATTGTAGCAAAGTGTCATGTCTTCAGTGTGGTCACATGAAAATATATAATCTAATATTTACAAAAATGTAAGGGGTGTACTCACTTTTGTGAGATACTGTATGTATTATTGTTTTATGCCTGCGCAAGCATACCTAGACACTCAAACAAATAACTCCTATAATCGTGCAAAAACCGCACAAGATAGTTTGACTGTATTGACATGACACATATCATGGCAATTTACTATGTCTAGGATTGTAATTTAGGCTGGTAAGAAAGAAAACGTCTTTAGCACAATTAACAGTTTATTAAAGATTCACTTGCAAGAAGAGTCTGGTTCCCAATCCCCCAGAGTGACAGGGGTGCATCTCTGCCAATTCCAAAGTTACATACATTCTTATACACTCAGGTTATTTGCAAATCCATTTGGTATAACTCTGTCTAGGGGTGTGTCAAAACAATGTTCCCATCCTGACCCCAATCTGTTCTTCCCCTATCCTGTGTCTATCCAGGCATTTGTTTTCTTTTTCATTTTTGTGGCAATGCTGCAACAACTTGATTGTATTCTAGAAGTGAACATATCTTTTTGTGTATTTGTAATAGTTGAGTGTAAGAGATTATTTTCTACCCTTTAGTAGTTATGTCTTCAAAAAACATGATACCTTGGGCAAACATTTTACTTATGAATATTGGTTTACCTTCTATTAATATATTTGATCTAAGCCATATTAATTACTGTATTATTTGTTTTGGTTCTTCTGGAGGGTGGAATTGGAATTGTAACCAACTTTGCATTGATTCGTTGAGGACTGTTGATATTTTAATCAAGGTACCATTGTTAATCCATTTAAAATGACAATCTTAAATCTGCAACATGGCAAATAGTCAATTTTCAAACATGAAATGAGCCTCTCTTAACAATTTGCTAGAAAACTAGTTTGGATTTAAGTAACATTTTGGTATAATAGAGGCTTTAAGAGATTGATTCAAAGCCCTTATATTTAATAGTTGGACACCTCCCATCTCGTAGTTATTATATAGATATGCCCTATTTACTTTATCTGGCTTACCATTCCAGATAAATATATATTTTTATAGGCTTTGATGAAAGATTCTTCTGGTGTAGGTAGTGCCAATAATAGATATGTGCATTGTGATATAACCAGTGAGTGTAGAGAGCTAATACTGAAATAATGTGCAGATTAGCCATGTTCAACACTAATTTAAGTTTATTTATAGATTTTTTAGGGTAACAGGAGATAAAGCATTGCAGTAATCTAAGCTTGATCTAACAAAAGCATGGATTCGTTTTTCATTAGTTCTTGATAAAACATTTTAGCAATGTTATGAAGATGAAAAAAAGCAGCGCTTGAGATATATTTTATATGTTCTTCAAAGAGAGTTCAGGGTTGAGGGTAATACTAAGGTTTCTCACATTTTTGGGGATATTACCATAAAAACGTGGAAGTTGCTTGTGAGATCTGCCAACAGAGCTCTGTTTCCTGGGTCCTAAAATGTGATTTTTTTTTCTGACTTTAAAAGCAAAAAGTTATCTGTCATCCATTTCCTTATGTCTGAGATGCTTCCAAAGTAGTTAATTTTGACATCACCCAAAGGCAGAATATATAGTGAAAATAGAATGGCCCCAAAGCATACCTCTGATTTGTCAGAGGACATGCCATCTATACATGCAAACTGATATCTTTCAGATAATTAGGATTTAAGCCAGGCTAAAACTTGTCCGCCTAACCCAACATGGGTTTCCAATCTTTCCAAGAAAAGGGAGTGATCAATAGTGTCAAAGGCAGTAGTAAGACCAAGAAGCAGCAGAATGCATGCAGAACCTATGTCTGAGGTAATTTGATAGTAATGTATCACCTTCACAAGTGCAGTCTTGGTGCTATAATTAGGTCTAAAACCAGACTGGAGCATTTCACAACTGCTATTTCTCTTCAGAAAGGCATTTTGTTGTTGGGAAAGATTATTGAGAGGAGCGCAGGACCTGGTCAATGACCTGAAGTGTGATGGGACCACAGTCTCAAAGAAAACCATTAGTAACACACTACGCCGTCATGGATAAAAAACCTGCAGCGCACACAAGGTCCCCCTGCTCTAGCCAGCGCATGTCCAGGCCCGTCTGAAGTTTGCCAACTACCATCCGGATGATCCAGAGGAGGAGTGGGAGAAGGTCATGTGGTCTGATGAGACAAAAATAGAGCTTTTTGGTCTAAACTCCACTCGTCGTGTTTGGAGGAAGAAGAAGGATGAGTACAACCCCAAGAACACCATCCCAACTGTGAAGCATAGAGATGGGAACATCATTCTTTGGGGATGATTTTCCGCAAAGGGGACAGGACGACTGCACCGCATTAAGGGGAGGATAGATGGGGCCATGTATAGCGAGATCTTGGCCAACAACCTCCTTCCCTCAGTAAGAGCATTGAAGATGGATCGTGGCTGGTTCTTCCAGCATGACAACGACCCGAAACACACAGCCAGGGCCACTAAGGAGTGGCTCCTGACGTTGTGGTTGAAATATTTCTTGGCCTAGCTGAGCTTGGCTTGGTATCAAGAGATCTCTGAATGTTCCACTTCTTAATTAGTGATTGAACAGTACTGAATGGCATTTTCAAGGCTTTAGATATCTTTTTATATCCTTTTCCATCTTTATAAAGTTCCATTACCTGGTTAAGCAGGTCTATTGACAGTTCTTTTTTGCTCCTCATGGCTCAGTATCTAGCCTGCTCAGTGCATCCGTATGAGAGCGTATGAATTGACTATTCATACACGAATTGAAATTTAAAAGGCTGCAGGTGTGGGAATTAACCTTTAATTGCCATGTTAACCTGTGGGTGTCACCTTGTGTCTGCAACAAGATTCAAGGTCAACTTTTAATCAGGGCCATTTGGATGACTTCTGTTATCATTAGGTTTTAAAAAGGAACCAAACAGACATGTGATAATACATGGCTTCATAGGGCCGTACCCCTCCCAGTCAACCAGGTACTGCTAACCCCGGCCTCAAGGTCCGACCCTCAGGAGGCGCCACACCAAGTAGGCAGGGAGGCAGTCAATGAGACGGGCAGTGGAGCAGGTCTGGGCACAGGAACTAAGGGAACAAAGAGAAACGGGTTTAAAATAGAAGACATGGAAAGTGGGGTGGACCCTGAGGATGCGGGGAAGGAAAAGGCAAACAGACATGCGGCTCATGACCCTAGAGATGGGATACGGGCCGATAAATCGGGAGCAAACTTCAAAGATTGCACTCGAAGCAGCAGGCCAAAACCTTGTAGCCCCAGCAGTAACCGGTCAGCCTGCTGCTGCTGCATTTATTGGATCATCAAGAACTTCAAGGAGAGATGTTCAAATGTTGTGAAGAAGGCTCAAGGCCACCCAAGAAAGTTCAACAAGCGCCAGGAACATCTCGTAAAGTTGATTCAGCTGCAGGATTGGGGCACCACCAGTGCATTGCTTGCTCATGAATGGCAGCAGGCAGGTGTGAGTGCATCTGCACGCACAGTGAGGCAAAGACTTTTGGAGGATGGCCTTGTGTCAAGACGGGCAGCAAAGAAGCCACTTCTCTCCAGAAAAACATCAGGGACTGATATTCTGGATTGGACTGCTGAGGATTTGGGGTAAAGTCATTTGTTCTGATAAATCCCCTATCGATTGTTTAGGGCATCCGGAAAAAAAGCTTGTCCGGAGAATAAAAGGTGAGCGCTTCCATCATTCCTGTGTCATGCCTACAGTAAAGCATCCTGAGACCATTCAAGTGTGGGGTTGCTTCTCAGCCAAGGGAGTGGGCTCACTCGCAATTTTGCCTAAGAACACAGTCATAAATAAAAAATGGTACCAAAACATCCTCCAAGAGCAACCTCCCATTGAGAACTTGTGGTCAATCCTAAAGGCGAGAGGACAAACAAAACCCCACAAATTCGGAGAAACCCCAAGCATTGATTCTTGGCATGAACTTAATGTAATTGTCAATAAAAGCCTTTGACACTTATGAAATTATTGTAATTATACTCCATTATACCATATGTGACATCTGACAAAAAGATAAAAAACACTGAGGCAGCAGACTTTGTGAAAATGTATATTTGTGTAATTCTGAAAACTTTTGGCCATGGCTGTACGGTGAAAAACTTTCAGGTGAATGTAAAAGCAGAGCAGTTGAAAAAATTGTGGAACACAACTGCTCTGAGAGCAATAAGCAAGATTTTCAACAGTTCAACACTACATTTTACCGATTCTAGGTTGTGATAGGAAACAACACAATTCAAGTAAAAAATCTAGAAATTTATCTACCAATCACAGATTGCCCCTGGTTTATGAAATTAATCATTAAAATAAATAAGAAAATGGTGGTTGTTGTTTATTTGCAGGTTCATCAAAACTAGACAATGGCAACAATTCATCCTCCAACAGACTGTGGCTTTAATGAAGAATCCATAAAAATAATGATATCAAGTCTGTACATCCTGATTTTTATTCCAGCCCTCAGCATCAGTGGTATAGCAGTCTGGGTCTGCATGCAGCTGAGATAAACTGCCACCTTCACAGTGTATCTAAAGAACCTTGTAGCTGCTGACCTTCTGATGACTCTGACCATCCCATTCAAAGCAGCCAAAGACATGCCCAATGCTCCTCTGGCTTTGAAAGTATTTTGCTGTCGATATTCTGATGTTATCTGGTATCACTGTATGTACATGAGCATTATTTTACTGGGACTAATAAGTCTGGACCGCTTCTTCAAGATTGTCAGGCCCTGTGGCCGGTTGTTGGGTCAGAACATGGTCTTTGGCCTTTGTCCTTTCTGCCTCCATCTGGGTGGTTCTCTTGGCCACAGTTGTTATTCCAACTATGGTCCTGACCAATCAGGATCTCACAAACAATACTAAAGGGTCGTGCATGAGAATGAAGAGTCAGACTGGACGGCATTGGCATGAGGGTGTGGTCATTTTCAATAGCATTATCTTTTGGTTGGTGTGTGTTCTTATTTTTAACTGTTACGTTTGCATCACAATAAAGGTTGTTCAATCATATAGGAAATCTGGAAGTAGAAAACAACAAGGGCATGTATAAGACCAAAGTACGGGTGTTCATGGTTCTGGTAGTTTTCCTGGTGTGTTTTCTCCCCTACCATATAATACGCATCCAATACACCAAGCATCAGGTTACTACAACAATCAGCTGCACTAGGGCCATCTTAAAGTACTCTAAAAGGTTTACCATCTGGACAGCAACTATGAATGTCTGTCTGGATCCTCTCATCTACTTCTTCCTTTCTAAGCCCTATAGGAACATCCTGCTGAAAACCCTTCATCGGGACCATGTAACTGGCTCATAACTTAAATTCCCTTGGTTTCTATATTGTATGTAATATGTGTGTGGGAGAAATTCACATTGTTCATTATTATACTCACTTAGAAAGTATTTGGCCTTGGATACATACTCGTGCAGCATGAAATATATAGTCAGATATACTTTGAAATCCTGTGTCCATAAACAACTTTTTACCAAAATATTTCATGTGTTTTTTTTATTTATTGTTTTGGCTTTCGAAAGATGAAAATATGTTTTTCTAAAATGGCCTGGTATTTTGTAGAGTTCCTGTAAATATTGTTGTATTGTAGAATTGTCTGTGAAAACTGTATATATTCAGTGAATATGAACTATATGAGGGTTCTTCACATCAGCTGATGAGTGGCTGGGCCAATCATCACTTTTCCTGTTGGAACTGCCTATTCTAATTTGAACTAGTACACTATTAGTTCGTATTGATATTAAATTGGACAGATGTTTACATGAACATTAATTGCTGCTAGTAAGTAAATCTACTATTTATCAGATCATCAAGAACTTCAAGGAGAGAGGTTCAATTGTTGTGAAGAAGGCCTCAAGGCACCCAAGAAAAGTCCAGCAAGCTCTACAACGTCTCTAAAGGTTGATTTAGCTGCGGGATTGGGGCCCCACCAATGCAGAGCTTGCTCAGGAATGGCAGCAGACAGGTGTGAGTGCATCTGCATGCACTGTGAGGCAAAGACTTTTGGAGGATGGACTGGTGTCAAGGGCAGCATAGAAGCCACTTCTCTCCAGGAAAAACATCAGCGACAGACTGATATTCTGCAATAGGTACAGGGATTGGACCGCTAAGGACTAGGGGTAAAGTCCTTTTCTCTGATGAATTCCTATTCCAATTTTTGGGGCATCCGGAAAAACGCTTGTCCGTAGAAGAAAAGGTGAGTGCTATCATCGGTCCTGTGTCATGCCAACAGTAAAACATCCTGAGACAATTCAAGTATGGGGTTGCTTCTCAGCAGAGGGAGTTGGCTCACTCACAATTTTGCCTAAGAACACAGTCATGAATGAAGAATGGTACCAAAACATCCTCTGAGAGCAACTTCTCCCAACCATCCAAGAACAGTTTTGTGAAGAACAAATGCCTTTTCCAGCATGATGCAGCACCTTTCCATAATGCAAAAGTGATAACCAAGTGGTTCTGGAAATAAAACATCAAAATATTGGGTCCATGGCCAGGAAACTCCTTAGACCTTAATCTCATTGAGAAATTAGGGCCCTTAATGCAGGTGGACAAACAAAAACTAACAAATTCCAAGCATTGATTATGCAAGAATGTGCTACCATCAGTAGGGATGTGGAACAGAACGGACGGACCTTTGCCTTAAACATATCTTTCCGTGTATTTGTAATAGTTGAGTGTAAGAGATTATTTTCCCCTCTTTAGTAGTTATGTTTTTAACAAACATGACACCTCAGGCAAACATTTTTCTTATGAATATTGGTTTACCTTCTATTAATATATTTGAGTTAAGCCATATTATTTGCTGTATTATTTGTTCCGGATCATCTGGAGGGTGAAATTGTAATTGTAACTAACTTTGCATTGATTCATTTAGAATGTTGATATTTTAAACCAGGTACCATTGTTAATCCATTTAAAATATGCCAATTTTACTTTATCTGGCTTACCATTCCAGATGAAGTACATTTTCTTTTTTTCTAAAGGCTTTGAAGAAGGATTTGTCTGGTGTTGGTAGTGCCATGGATAGATATGTGAATTGTGATGACCAGTGAGTTAACTAAAGCTACTTTGCTGTAGATAGAGAGATGCATTCCTGTCCAAGGCTTCATTATTCAATCAAGTCTATTACTTTTTCTATCAAAATTATTAGATGTGAGATCAGTTAACTTACTCGGTATGTGTATCCCCAGGACATCTACTTCCCCATCAGCCCATCCTATAGGAAGTTTACAAGGTAGTTCAAAAGTTTGAACCCTTAAAAACATCCAATCTGTAATATTGTGCACTTTTCATAATTGGGTTTCAATCCAGAAAGATTAGAAAAGTTATCCAGATCATTGATAAATCATCTCAGAGATTTCATGCTTGGAGATAAGGTAAAACTTGAATTGTCTGCATACATGGAGACCTTTGTTTTTAACCCCTGGATTTCTAATCCCATAATGTTATTATTTGTTCAGATTTTGTTAGCTAGTAATTAAATGGCTATAATAAATAAGGGGATAATGGACATCCTTGCTTTAAACTTCTAAACAGCCTAAAACTATTGGAAATAAATCTGTTGTTAATAATTCTACATTTTGGGTTATTATACAACTCTCTCACCCACTGTATAATAGATTCACCAAAGTTAAAATGGCTTAAACATGTATATATGAAATCTAGTCACACTTTATCAAAAGCCTTTTCAAAATCAGCAATAAATAACAGACCAGGTATGTTTGAATCTTCATATTGTTCTATTAATTCTAGTATTTGACACCAATATACCGGCCATGGATAAAGCCTGTTTGATCGGGATGTATAATTTTGTTTATTACCTTTTTTATTCTAAGGGGTATACATTTTGCTAAGATTTTCCAGTATGGCAAAAGTTATAACTAATTGGCTCGGGGAACAAAACATTTGCCTTATGGCAAGGTGCTGCATCATGCTGGAAAAGGCATTTTTAATCACCAAACTGTTATTGGATGGTTGGGAGAAGGTGCTCTTGGAGGATGTTTTGGTACCATTCTTTGTTCATGATTGTGTTCCTAGGCAAAATTAGTAAGCCCACTCCCTTGGCTGAGAAGCAACCCCATACTTGAATGGTCTCAGTAAAGAATGGCATTTACTGTTGGCATGACACAGGACCGATGGTAGCGCTCACGTTTTCTTCTCTGGACAAGCGTTTTCCGGATGCCCCAAACAATCGGAAAAGGGGATTCATCAAAGAAAAGGACTTTACCCCAGTCCTCAGAGGTCCAATCCCTGTACATTTTGCAGAATATCAGTCTATGGTTAACAGAGGAAACACAATGACTTCAACCCCCACACTCCTTTTAAAGCTTCCATTCTAACTCAATCGGCATGACAGAGTGTTCGCCAGCCTTGTCCTCGTCCACACTCTCACCTGTGTTAACATGAGGATCGATGACATGATGTCAGCTGGTCCTTTTGTGGAAGAGCTGAAATGCAGTGGAAAGGTTTTATTAAGATTAAGTTCCTTTTAATGGCAAATAGGAACTTTGCAATTAATTATAATACATCTGATCACTCGCTATACGCATATGTATATGCAAATCGTTATAATAAAAACTGAGGCTTTGTAAAATTTTATATTAGAGTAATTCTCAAAACTTGACCACGGCTGTATTTGCTTTTCTATTTGGTTTATCATCAAACAGTTCCCAATAAAATATTGTTTTGGCTAGTTAATACCTTTATGATGTCACCTCACCAATGAAAGCTAACCAACTCAATAATGTAGCACATTGTTGTAAATTTGTAATCATTTTGCTGCCAGCTACAAACATGATCATGATGGAACTGTCACTGTAAAATGTAATCCAATGTTATGTAAGCTAGTTGGAGAGAAAACTTAATGTTGTCCCCCCCCATGAAAAGATGCCGCCCTGGGCGACTGCCCATGTCGCCAATAGCGCCCCTGGTCCTCCGGATGAATCATCTGCAGGATTCCAAGATGTGCTGATATATGGCCAAGTCATTGCATTGTGTCTGATGCTTCCCTAATGACCAATATTCTGTTGGCCACAAATGTTCTGAATCTTTTATTTTCATTATTGATGTATTTTAGGACTGTGCTGCTATCAGTCCATAAACAGGACCAAATGTGATATATTATATAAACAGAAATAAATGTCGGCCAACAACCATATAATTTGGAAAAAAACTACAAATGTTTCAAAATGAGGGAGGATTGTCATCTAGTGGTGGCTTTCTGTAAGTACTTCATGACAGAATAGAAACATGGACCCCATTTGGCCATTTTGAGTGATATGTTAGAGCTTTTGAGGACAAAAACGGTGAGTACCCAGTCATGACATGTTCATTATATCATGTTATATTCTGTCACTAAATTATATGTTTTATATTATATGTATAGGTTAGGGTATGTGTATCCACATACAGTGTAAAACCGGCAACCTATTACATTTTACTATTTTTCCATAATAAAAACAAACACATTAGCAAATGCGTTTTTCACATCATAAATTAGTCAGTGTCTCACAAAATGTGTTTTTTATACATCCACTATATAAAGGACACCATTCTACTATAAAAGATGACGTCTTGAGAGGCTAAAATGTCAAAATATTTACATAGCGGAAATGCTAGCCCATGATGCTCAAGGGTTTACAATTCCAATTCATCCTGGATTTCCAGGATGTCTATGTCATCAATGTAGAATCACTTTCTGAGGCATTCCTGATTGATAATGTTTGTTGTATTTGATGGAATATTTTTTTGTGTGTAAACATTTGGAAGCTTTTAAGTACCTATTTCCATTAAGGCTAGATATTTCAATTTTTTTTTACAAAGTTGACACAGATGTGATTGGGCTCATTGTTAACAATCAAATCTTAGATGTTTAGCTTCTCATCAGAACTTCAGAATAGAATGTAAAAACGCATAGGTCTGAATCACTTTGTTGCCTTTTGAATATAAAAATTAAATCGGATCAGACAAAATAATGACTAGACGTTCCACAAACTGGACAACGTCAATGAAGTTTGGTTTGCGTTTTCTTTTTATATCACATGCGATGCCTCTAAACCGTTCCCTTAGTTTTGTTACCAGACATATCAACTTTTTTCATATGCTCCAAATCAGACATTGCATTGTTGCATCCAAATAGGACTAATGAGTATTCTTGTAAATTGGAGGAAAACAAATCAGCAGTAGGCCGTATAAGAAACTTTTCCATGTATTCTGCTGTGATCTTTGTTTTATGTCAAAATGCTCTTGTAGGAGGACATTTGCTATATCCAAGCCTCTTTCATTCTGTATAAACAGCTTTGTACAAGGTCTCGTGGACATCCTCTCATATATATTTCCAGAAAATACATGCATTCCCCTTTACTTGCACTTTTCCCTTCAACACAGTGTTCAAAGCTGCATAAAAACCTCGTAAAAACAGGAAATTCTCTTGGTGGAAGCTGGCTCACCCTTTGCTGTTGTGTCAGCAATTCTGATATTTTATTTTGACTTTGTAGAATTTGTAGTATCAAATTATCATCCATTAAGTGTGCAACATTTTTACTCTTGTGACAGGCAAGGTTTTATTTGCAATCAATGTTATGGACTTTGCATCAGAAACTACATTTCCGTTGGTCTTTGTTTCTCAAAATAGGATTCCATTTCATCGCCATCTGTGGCTGCACGCAAAACTGCAAGTTCTGCATTCGAGGCTTCAATCAATTTTCATTTGTTCCATTTGTTTGTGTAATGCTTGCACCTCATTCATCAGGGCATGTTCTCTTTTCAGCGCTACTGCTCTTGCCAGGAGTGTGACTCCATTGGCTTTGGCATTATGTGCATTCTTTGCATTCTTTGCATCATTAATCAACATTTTTTATTTGCTGTATTCAGTTTGTATATCAGAATCATAACTAGACTCGCACATCAATCTTCGCGTTATATAAAATAAATTGGCAGCTTTGTTTAATTTAAACGTTTTCAGTTTTTGTACCTACAGTGGGGCAAAAAAGTATTTAGTCAGCCACCAATTGTGCAAGTTCTCCCACTGAAAAAGATGAGAGAGGCTTGTAATTTTCATCATATGTACACTTCAACTATGACAGACCAAATGAGAAAAAAATCAGAAAATCACATTGCAGAATTTTTTATGAATTTATTTGCAAATTTTGGTGGAAAATAAGTATTTGGTCACCTACAAACAAGCAAGATTTCTGTCTCTCACAGTCCTCTGTCCTCCACTCGTTACCTGTATTAATGGCACCTGTTTGAACTTATCAGTATAAAAGACACCTGTCCACAACCTCAAACAGTCACACTCCAAACTCCACTATGGCCAAGACCAAAGAGCTGTCAAAGCACACCAGAAACAAAACTGTAGACCTGCACGACTGGGAAGACTGAATCTGCAATAGGTAAGCAGCTTGGTGTGAAGAAATCAACTGTGGCAGCAATTATTAGGAAATGGAAGACATACAAGACCACTCGATCTGGGGCTCCATGCAAGATCTCACCCCGTGGGGTCAAAATGATCACAAGAACAGTGAGCAAAAATCCCAGAACCACACGGGTAGACCTAGTGAATGACCTGCAGAGAGCTGGGACCAAAGTAACAAAGCCTACCATCAGTAACACACTACGCCGCCAGGGACTCAAATCCTGCAGTGCCAGACGTGTACCCCTGCTGAAGCCAGTACATGTCCAGGCCCATCTGAAGTTCGCTAGAGAGCATTTGGATGATCCAGAAGAAGATTGGGAGAATGTCATATGGTCAGATGAAACCAAAATAGACCTTTTTGGTAAAAACTCAACTCGTCGTGTTTGGAGGACAAAGAATGCTGAGTTGCATCCAAAGAACACCATACCTACTGTGAAGCATGGGGGTGGAAACATCATGCTTTGGGGATGTTTTTCTGCAAAGGGACCAGGACGACTGATCCATGTAAAGGACAGAATGAATGGGGCCATGTATTGTGAGATTTTGAGTGAAAACCTCCTTCCATCAGCTAGGGCATTGAAGATGAAACGTGGCTGGGTCTTTCAGCATGACAATGATCCCAAACACACCGCCCCAGAGTGCCTTCGTAAGAAGCATTTCAGGGTCCTGGAGTGGCCTAACCAGTCTCCAGATCTCAACCCCATAGAAAATCTTTGGAGGGAGTTGAAAGTCCATGTTGCCCAGCAACAACCCAAAACATCACTGCTCTAGAGGAGATCTGCATGGAGGAATGGGCCAAAATACCAGCAACAGTGTGTGACAACCTTGTGAAGACTTACAGAAAACGTTTGACCTCTGTCATTGCCAACAAAGGGTATACAACAAAGTATTGAGATAAACTTTTGTTATTGACCAAATACTTATTTTCCACCATAATTTGCAATTAAA
>JACXGK010005875.1:0-31051 GCA_016801125.1 Novumbra hubbsi
TCTTGGTGGGCTGACTAGTTCTTGGTGGTCTGACTCTCTTGGTGGTCTGACTAGTTCTTGGTGGTCTGACTCTCTTGGTGGTCTGACTAGTTCTTGGTGGTCTGACTCTCTTGGTGGTCTGACTAGTTCTTGGTGGTCTGACTCTCTTGGTGGTCTGACTAGTTCTTGGTGGTCTGACTCTCTTGGTTGTCTGACTAGTTCTTGGTGGTCTGACTAGTTCTTGATGGTCTGACTAGTTCTTGGTGGTCTGACTCTCTTGGTGGTCTGACTAGTTCTTGGTGGTCTGACTCTCTTGGTGGTCTGACTAGTTCTTGGTGGTCTGACTCTCTTGGTGGTCTGACTAGTTCTTGGTGGTCTGACTCTCTTGGTGGTCTGACTAGTTCTTGGTGGTCTGACTAGTTCTTGGATACTTAGTATTTGAGGATGGCCTGTTGTAGACAAACTCCATTTCTTAATAATGGAAGTTTATGTGCTCTGGGGTATTATCAATGCCTTGCAAGGGTTTTCATATCCTACAGCTGATTGGTTCTTTTGAAGAACCCTATTTTGGATATGCGGTGAATTTCCTGAGTGTTGATGATGGGGTTTTTGTTAGAAATTGTACTTTACCAACTGTGGGATCTTTCTAAGCGGGTGAAAACGGAGGCAATCAATGTGATTAAAATGTGTAATTAATTTGAACAATTTTGTTAAAAACATCCAAGCCAATGTAGTTTTGAATTGATGCTACATGATTTTTAGATTTCTCAGATGGACCACTTAGAAGCTAAATTTTTCTCCAAAAATGTACTTTACTGAATTATAAATAAAACATACTTGGTGAAATAATGTTAAAAACCCTGACTAAGACCACTTTCTAATATCAGCAACAACCTGGGAGTAACTGGGTTTCCCTGTTTGACTAGAGGCACAGAATTACATACTTTTCACTGAGTAAAAGATCCAATTAAGGAAACTTTCATCACTGATCCGATGCTCTAACCATCTCTTAGTTCCATCTTAACTGCTGTTTCAGTCGGTCTGATAAAGAAAGTAGTTGTAAAGATGTTTTAAATTAAACCATTTTATAACAATATATCAATCTATGTATTTTTCGTAGCATGTCTGCTTCAAGTAGACATCTTACAAAATGAGTGGAACGGGTTGAAACGGGAACCGAACCCCAGTCATTGGGTTTGTGTATGTGGGCCCAGACCAGCAGGCCAATGTTACCTCTTATTTCACGAAATCATTTTGGGCATGTAAAACAAACAACAAGCTAAGATTTCCAGCAAGACACGAGTTCTTGCACGCACAGTCAGACCAACCAATCCCAATTAAATCCTAAATCCCCTCGGGAACGGCCCGATAATCTCTTGGGTATTGACAGTTTGGTGTTGAAGGCTGCTATCGGGTGTAATCTACACTGAGCCAATTAGGGTCTCCCCGGGACGTTCTAACTCCCCGCCCCCAAGGGCCAGGCAGATGGCTCCCATGTCTCCCGGCTAATCGGCGCTGTCAGCGAGGGCCCGGCACGTGCCATTGTGGTACCCCCATGGGACCCCCCCCGTCTGGATTTCCCCACCCCCCATATTATGGGAATAGAGAGATTATGACCGGCACGCGTCTAACAGGAGGAGGAGTGGTGGGGTTAAATGTCACGGGCCATTATCTCTGTAACGGCCGTGTTGGAGAGAGTCAAGCTGTGGTGGGGGCTATCACTCGCGGCAACAGATGGCCCGCCCACCCCAAATCCCAGAAGGACCACAGATTATTAACTCTGTTATTGTTCCCCCGGGGTGTAGCGCATTTGTAGGCATTGATTCAAAGTGTGGGATCGGGGTCATTATGGAGTCAACTAGGGGTACGTCTGTCACAGTATCGCGCCCCCCACTCACGGGACACCAGTGGTTAGTTCCCAGCCCTTCTAGGCTGTCGTTGGCTCTTACCATTCATTAGCACGTCCTCTTAGCTGTCAAGGAATGAGATAATAGAAAGATGACGAGGGGAGATTTTGACTTTTTCAGCTGGTCATATTTATAAGCACAGTGTTCATCTCAAGGGAATTATTTGCTGTACGCGGTAATATTATGCAATTCAATGTGCAAATGTAATGACATTTGCTTTTGATCGTCTGTGCAACTCAATGTCAAGATCCGTACACGTGGAAGGCATCTGATTCTATGTTTTGACTAGTGGGATGTAAGCTAACGATTTTGGATGTATTTCTTCTATGATCCAATTAGGGTTCTGTGTTATTAGAGGAGCCCGCCGACAGCCCCGCCCCGAGCCCCGAGAGTGAAACCACAGAGGAGTTTCCCCACCCTCCGCCTCCTCCTCCTCCCCCGCCCCCGCTCCCCATCAGCAACCCCATCCCTGCACCCCCTCCTCCCCCTCCACTTCCATCAGAAATGGCCACCTACCAGAACAGTCCCTCCTCGAGCACCAACCAGCGTCGACCGTCCTCCTCTTCAGGAAGTGAGTGCCTAGTCCCTCAAGCCTTTTGTCTTCTCAGTTCATTTGTTTAGATGTCCTTGCTATCACTTCTCTAATTCCGTTCACTTTGTCTTTTGTCCTCTGTCTGTCTAATGACAGCAGTGCATTCTGAACACCTTTCTTTCATGTCATGTGTTTGTTTTCTTTGTTCCCCAGGCATTGCATTTCACCCATGGCAAAACTTTTGTCGAGTGACGATTGACCGCTTTCAATTACATTTCTCTTCACTCTGTGATAATGAAATATTTCCTGGAAAGCCGAGTCGAGGCAGAGCGCCATAGTTCTGGGAAAGTGCAGTTGGGACGGGCGTAAATCGCATGGGGCCTCCCCATCCTAAACAACTGATTACAAATGTGCTCCCTTATTCGGGACTACCGTCACCTTGATAGCGGGTTTAGTGTTTAGCCATTTCCTTAATTGGTTTGCCTATTTCTGCCTTGACTGACTAACACCAGTTTATAATTGCTCTATTGGCTCCCTTTTGTCTAGTTCAAGATAGTTATTTTCTATGGGGTGGTGGCATTGAAAATTAAAGACCTATCAGATGGATGTCTAAGCACAATCATTTATTCACGAGCATTTTAATAACGGAAGTCTAATGTTGCTGGTTTAGATCTTACCCTGAGTCTAAAGGCAGACAATTACGTTACACTATGAGCATAAAGCCTGAATATTATTTTTCTCTATGGTTTATCACATTTGACTTCTGAACTTGAAAGTCATCTGTCTTCTACTGCATTCTTCCACTAACAAACTGTCTTCTTCCTGCTTCTACTGTGTCCGCGGTCCGATTCCTCCCTGCCCTCCCGTCTTTCCCTCCTTGCTGTCTGTGGGCACGTGTCTACCCTTTGTCTCCTCCTCTTATCTGTCTCTCCGCTGCTGCCTGTCCAAGGCGGGCCGTTTCTGTCCCCCTGTCCTCAGCCGGAAGGCAGGCCACTAAGGGTGATGAAGAGTAAGTACTGGAAGCTTCCCTTCAATATCTTTATTCATCCCCAAATAGGCAATTAGGAAAGAGGAGTTTCACAAGAGTTCTTCTTCGGCCCGTATAAAGCTGTTGCCTTTATTTACCACCTCTCCTCTTCTTTCACACACACCTGCCATGAGGCCAGCTGGTCGACACACACTGTGTGGAAGACAAAAACCAAACCATGGCCAGTGCGCTTCCTTGTTTGATAATACATGTAATAACTAGATTATAAAGGGCTTATAAGTGACGTTTACCATACAAGTACGAATAGATTGGTGTCAAATAAAGAAAACACAGAGTTGCAGAATGTTGCAGAAATATAGACCTCAAATGTACAGCAGGTCCCTGCAACCTCCTCCTGTAGCGCTACAGTCCAGTAGGTTTTTAACTCCTACAATAATCTGGCACACCCGATATTAACAAATAGACGGGTGGAAACGAAAGGATGTTAGTCACACCTATGGTTGGAGAGAACATATGGTAGCTTTCCATGAACAGGGTTGCGCAGCCCTGTTGTACAGTACAGAGAAGAACATGTCAGGAAACATCCCTAAAGCTGGTACCATGGGGGACCCCTTCGCTGTCTGACTGCTGTACTTTGCGGTTTGATGTTGGTGCAATTTCAGGCCCATTGTTGTCCTGTTAACTATCTATTGTTGTCCTGTTAACTATCTATTGTTGTCCAGTTAACTATATATTGTTGTCCTGCTTTTTTTCTGAGTGGAGCACCTGTCAGTAGCCATTCCACCTTTCTGCTACCTCTGACAGACGTCTTGTGTCCACACCCTCAGCCTAAACACACACTCACACACACACCAGTCCACACCCATCATCTTTTTCTCTAGAGAGAATACAACACAAAACAGACCTTATCTGCATTTGTGGATTAGAAAACGCTCAAGTTAAGGTACTGCGTAGCAATGAAGATTTGCCAAACAAAATGGACGAAGGTAGGACCTAATACCACCTGCTGTCAAGGCTTCGTGTTTTATTAATATTCCCTGTGTGGTCTGTTAGGATTCATGTTATTGGTAGTTCAATCTGTCAAATTGACTAGGCGAATGGGACCTTTTGTTCAGGAGCTGAAAGGTGTCTGCTTTTTGATGTCACCTTGTCAGTGGACTTGGTAAGTGTGTGTTTGTCATCCGTCTGCTCATCAGACTAGGCTACTCATTAGTTTGTATGACTGAGATTTCACTCTCCCTCCCCTGTAATCTACCAACTGAGCAACTGTGAGCCAGGATGAGAAGGGGGGTGGGGTGGAGAAGGTAGAGTGAGGGAAACGGGAGAGCGGTGGTTGGGTCATAAATCCAGGCCCAGTTTGGCAAGCAGCTCGCAGTCACTGGCAATTACCATTGATTCCATTGGATTTCCCCTCCACTGCATTGGGTCCTTCATAGACGACTCCTCTATGTTCTCGGGAGAAAGGGGGGAGTGAGAGAGTGCAGGAGGGGAGCAGAGGGAGAGTAAGAAGGGGGGGTGACTCTGTAAAGCTTTTCCCTGGTCACTCCGTCCTACAGCCTGTTGTCATTGCCTCGCTGTGAGTAAGGTGTTAGCCTTCCTGTCTGGCAGGAATGAATGATCGTGAACGGGATCATCAAGTTCAGACGACTGTCGTTTATTAACCAGGTGATGAATCTATCTTACTGTTGTTTTATTAGTTTGTAGTGAACTTTTTACTTTCTGTCATTTTGACGTGATGGATAAGGAACGATATCTGTCATCAATTGGTTAATTGTATTCTGCCTTACAGTAGTTTGATCTGTTGATTGTGTAGGGCAGAATGAGGTGTTCACTGTGCGAGCATTAACTCAGGTTAAATTGAACATAAATAATATTTTTTATATCTTTGTTGTTAGAACAAATTTGGAGATTTGGTATACGCTTGATTTCTTTCCACTGACAAGTTCCTTTCACTCTCCTGTTCTAACCCTACAATAGTACAAACAAAGTGCTTTTGTTCCTCTGAACAATAAATTGTTCTGAGAAACAATTAATGGCAGATCAGATTTTAGGGCAAGTAGATTAGGGCTTGTGGCAGCTTTAGGTTTTAACTCAGATTCTTTGTTAAGTCTGAAACAAGACTGAGTTATGAACCGTGTGCCGGTGCATCCATAATCAATGCATCTTCATTGTTCCTGGTCACTCATCTGGAATTTGCCGGCCCTTTCTCTCTGCTGGTTGGGTCAGTCTGTGGATCTTTTTGGTGGATCTAGTGAGGTGCAAAGTCTTGTTTCTTTCCCTCTGAGCTGCACAGATTATTTCCTTAAATATATCATCTGGTGCACATGACTCATCTGGCCAAAATTGTTTAGGATTAGTTTACAAATCTTATGATTACTGAAGAATGTAGGAAAGCAGGGCGCAGATGAAAAAAATCGGCTCTTTACATTATAATGTAGTTATTGTTGTACTATAATAATATTGTTAAGGATGCAGGAACACGCTATGCTTCAGAATTTATCACTGCCCATCAAAAATAATCCTAGAATTTTATTTAAGACTATCCATGAGGTAAATTCAGCACCTCTGTGTGCCCCAGCCAAAAGTGATTGTGAATTTTGTATTTTATTTTACTGTTAATTTGAGCCTCTATTATTCCCAGTACCACTTCCTCTGATGTCCCTTATCCACAACCAGACTGTTTTAACCAGTTTTATTCCCTTACCTCATCTGAACTGTTGGAAACAGTAGCTCGTACTCGTCTTCCAGCCCTCTGGAGGTAATGACAACAAAGTTGTTACAAAAAGTAATGCAATTTGTTGCTGCATGGGTTGGATCCCTCCCTCAAAACCTTTGATAAATTTCCAAGTTACCTTTTATTTCAAAAATTTTAGAAAAAACTAAGGTCTAACCAATTTCTATGAGCATCGGAAAATAACAAAATGTTTATTGTCTCAGTTGGGTTCCCGGAAGCATGAGATTGCTCTGCTCATGGTCACTAACAATGGCTGCTGATGATGACATGTGCTTGGTCCTGGTACTCCTGGACCTTAGTGCAGCCTTTGAAACAATCAACCACACCATCCTGTTAGACAGGCGGAGGCACTGGGTGGGGTACTGGTACATTTTCCACTGATTATTATGGTGTGCCTCAGGGGTCGGTTTTGGGACCAATTTTCTTTTTCTTTATACATGCTTCCCCTTGGGCACATCGTTCATAGATATTCATTTTTATGCTGATCCTGCTTGTTAGATCCACATACCCTGGAATGCTAAGTTCTTTTTACAACATCTATGATGTCAGAAACTGGATGTCAAAAAAGTTCCTTCAGCTAAACTCAAACAAAACAGAGGTCCTTGTCCTTGGATCCCATCAGTTCCCTATTGTTGTAAGGAATCTTTGCATCTGGTTTGATTTTTTTAGTTTTGAGCAGCGCACCACAAAGCTTGTGCAACCGTGTTTTCATAATCTTAGAAACATATCAAAAACATGATCTTAACTTTTAAATATATGATCACATAAATCCAGGCTTAGACTCTTGTAAATCCAGTCTTTACACTGGTGCTATGGTTTAGAATCGATCAATGACCAATTACTTTTAAGGCTCTTCATGGCCACTCTCCCTAGTATATCTTTGACCTCCTAATATGTTATGTGCAGGCACTTACATTGAGGCTAAAACTAAAGTGGACGTAGCGTTTGCAGTCAGGGCCACAACACTGTGGAACTCAGGTCAGCTGAGTTTATGATCTTTTCAAATCACTTATAAAAAACATGTTTTTAGCAGAAAGCCTTTCCAGATTTTGTTTGTGTTTCATGTTTTTCTCAAAATGTGTAGCACTCCTCAATTATTTTTGAAAAGTGCACTATAAATAAAGATTAATATTATTACAATAGAAGAAGCAATGAATAGAAACCCGACATTGGAGGTTGTATTATGGGGCTGTTAGCAGGGTATAATTTAACCCTAAGAGGGGCAAGGCAGGCAGTCCAATTAGGACACAGGAAAACACCATGAAAAGACTTCTCTCTGCATTAGTTTCTCCTTTTGTTTTCCACACAGGCCTGCCTCAGGTCAGCATTGTGTAGACAGTCCGATGAAATATTCAACAGGCAGGTTTATGCCTGTGCCCAGTGTCACTCTCCACCCATGCTCTCTTTCTCTCTCTCCCACTCTCTCTCTCTCACCCTCTCTCACTCTCTCCCACTCTCTCTCTCCCACTCTCTCTGTTCCTCTCTCCCACTCTCTCTCCCACTCTCTCTCTTCCTCTCTCGCACTCTCTCTCACTTATTTCCCCTTGCCCTCTTCCTCTGTCTCACTTTTCCTTATGTTCTTTTGTCTTCCCCAGGCAACAAATCCTTCAACATGATGTCCCCCACTGGAGACAATTCAGAGCTACTGGCCGAAATAAAAGCCGGGAAGAACCTGAAGCCAACACCACACAGTAAAGGCTACACCACCGTCTTCTCCAACAGTGGCCCAGCAGGCAACAGCGTAGGTGGCTTCTACATCCCCACATTATGTATGAACTATATAGCCATTAAAGCAGACAATCAACAATCCACAGTGAATTAGGAATTATATAATCTGTATGGGTCCAAATTTGTATTCCGTGACACCAAATAATGTAACCTTGTCATAGAAACATGATTTAGTGGAGGACAGTGGTTTACATTGTAAGCATGTATTCAAGGAAAACTGGTTCTGTTACAAGCTACAGTGTGTTTGAATCAACTGAGCCATGTAGTATGTCTGTTTTGGTTGGTGATAAGGATAAACACAGTGAATCGGTTATGTTGTCAAACAGTGGGACACAGCTCATTTGGACATCATCCATTATTTATCTCCTTACTAACAACCAAGGGTATCCATGCAAGAGGAAGGAGCGTGTCCTATCCTATGAATCAGCTTAGATACAGTCTGAAACCAAATTTTTTGTAGTCCACATTAGCTGTTAAATTGTGTGCGCCAACTGATTTGACTTCATTAAAGAGTCCAAACACAGACATATCACTACCAAAGATATGGTGGTGTGAATGGCGTCACTCCTCTGACAGACAGTAGTGGAAGTAGTCACCCTTGAGTATCACAAGACTAACTCTGTGTACGACAAAGAATCATTGTAAGCTGAGTGATGTCATTATAAACAGGCTGTACTGTTAAGACTGGAGGTAACAGCAGTCCATGTCCCCAAAGCTTCATCATTTGACACTGTGGTCAGTTATAAAGGCTGCCGCAGTTGGCAAATATTTAAATAATATAATCCCATCTTGGAAACAATCCTTTGATTCATGTCATTCATTGCCTCCCATGGCAACGTGTTTTATGTTGCTGTACTTTGTAAGGTTGGTCAGTGGCTTCCGACAAACCAATTGTATTTTGGAACAAAGTGTTGTTCAGCATCTGAAGGATCCCCGATTGAATGCGCACACAGCCGATTGACCCATAAAACCTATTTGAAGTGACTGAAACATGAGTCCCGCAAGCGTTCCACACGATGAACATACACTGTGTGTCCTGAACAGAGTGGCCATTGTCCCTTGCCATAGTCCAACCAGAGACGGAGACCGCAGACATTTGCACGTATCACAATATGACCATTTAACACAAATGGCGAGTCACTGATGGCTGAACAAACATGTCACTGGATGCAGGCTTTTAAGGCTGTTGACTATGCACTCTGTTACTGTGGTACAGAGGTGTGGAGGGCCAAGTTGGTGTCCTATCTCAGGCCATTGTCCTCCTCCTTGTACCGCCATGTTTAGTTGCATAAAACTTGGTCAGTACTCTTGATGCTCTGTGGTCGTGTCCTAGTCTTCCTGCTGAGGAGACAGTCTGACAGGTTTTTTGAAGCTGGGTCAGGATGTTTTTACATGTGGGACAACAGTGGGAAGGAAGGAGATGGAACCCTAATTACAACAACGTGCATCAGTGTATTTTGCTGATATTGATGATTAGGTATAGGGAATGAGTTTTGCTGATGTTGAGGATTAGGTGTGAGGTAGGAGTTTTGCTGATGTTGAGGATTAGGTATAGGGAATGAGTTTTGCTGATGTTGAGGATTAGGTGTGAGGTATGAGTTTTGCTGATGTTGAGGATTAGGTATGAGTTTTGCTGATGTTTAGGATTAGGTATGAGTTTTGCTGATGTTTAGGATTAGGTATGAGTTTTGCTGATGTTGAGGATTAGGTATGAGTTTTGCTGATGTTTAGGATTAGGTATGAGTTTTGCTGATGTTTAGGATTAGGTATGAGTTTTGCTGATGTTTAGGATTAGGTATGAGTTTTGCTGATGTTGAGGATTAGGTATGAGTGAGCCCATGCGGTTTGGGACAAACTCCCCATTGTCCCTAATGGACAACAAAGCATTTGCAATTGTGAGGTTTTAACAGCCCTCTCTCTCCCCCACACCCTCCAGGGAGAGAGCCCCGCGTCCCCGCCCCCGACACGCACGGCCAGTCCATCATCCGCCAAGCCCAACCAAACCCCGCCCCCGGCCGCTACCACGCCGCCCGCCACCCCCAGCCCGGCGGGCGCTCCCCGGACACTCTCCACCTCCCCAAGCGGCGAGCAGCTCCTCAACGGCAACGGCAGCGGAGCGGGGTCGAGCCTGACGGGCCAGAACCGGAAGGGGAGCCTAGCGGACGCTGAGGTTCTGGTGCCCTCGCACGACGAACAGGGCCGCACCATCCCGGAGTGGAAGAGGCAGGTCATGGTGCGCAAGCTCCAGGTCAAGATGCAGGAGGAGGAGGAGCACAAACGCAAGGTAAGAGGGACTGGGAGAGGGCGGGCGGGTGGGCGGGCGGGAGGGTCTTGACACACCAATTCGTGGTTTCAGCTGTCCTTCACGTGCAGCTCTTATTGGTGTGGGCGTGGTGGAAACCGCGGTCCAAAGGGGTGGGAGAGGTTTGGAAGCACAGTGAGGACGGCCGAAATGTGTGTTGGTGTGTGATTGTGGTGGTCTTGTTGTGTTATAACGCATGCTCTAACCTTTGCGTGTTTTGATTACGTTTCTAAGATCCTTATTACTGTTGTTACAGAGGATTATGGGACAGAAAGAGAGTCCTCTGACAGAATGTAGACTGAAACAGCCGTGTTCTCAGACTAGATTCTTAAACTGAACCTGATGTGGCCATTGCTACTTAAAATATAGTATGGGTTTAGAAATAGTGGATGTGTATTTATAGTGGATTCATTTACTTTAATGTGGTTGTGTTTGGTCAGAAATGTGTAGTTGTATCGCTCCTTGGGTTTTATGGTTGTTGTGTATACAATATCTGATTTTTAATCCTAGAATTGGCAAGTTGTAGTCAAGTTGTTGTCAGATGAATATTAGTTGGAATCAAAGACCTATACAAGAAGTCTTCTTGCAATAATGTTCACAACATTAAAAATCCAAGTTTTGTCATTAGGTTGGACAATAATCTTTTCAAGTTATTCTTTATGTGTTTGTTCCCTTAGTATCTGATATTATTACCTATGGGTGCAAGGTCATGAAATGTTCCCAATGGCAGCAGATTTATCATCATATTGTACCAGTGACACGCCAGTCTTAAAAAATTAAAAGATTTGGCAGGTTGCAGCTGTCCCTAAATCAGTTTGAAAGCTTCTTTGCTAAGGTCTTTCTTAAGTGACTGTTGATAACAGGCTTATTAGAACATATATAAATAAAAAGTTATCTATCAATAGTAGGGGTATTGAACTCAATTCCACCCAATTGTTTCATTGCAAACCCTCTGATCGAGGACATATTTACACCTGCAACAACCAGTAGGCCCAATTAATGATGAGGAAGTACAGAAAACCAGCAAGAGTTGAATAGATTAGTATTAAGATTAAGTATGATTTTGTATACATAACTGTCAGTATCTGTTCCATCCAAAAGTTTATTTTTCAACTACAGAACCCATAAATTGGGTGTTAATCCAAACTGCTAGTATTGACTCTAAGTCTGATTGTAGCCCTTCTGTTAAGGCCAAACTCATAACGTACCTCATGCTTAGGTGTAGGGGGTTAATGGGTCCAGACAAATGCATGTATTTTTCTTTGACTTTACTTTTTTTGCTAAACCCAGGACCTGCAGCGTGTGGTGGAATTAATACTTACCGGCTACAGTGCCCATTCCAGCACTAGCCTGTTAAAAGCCTGACATACCATAGGATTTGTCTGATGGCTTAACATTGTGGCTAGCCCTTGGAGATGGAGCAGTGCAGCTCGAAGTTGTTACATGCTGATTCAGTGGTGTGATGCGAGCCATATTCACACTACAGTTTAAGGTCCAGCAGTACACATCTACTCCATTGGGGTTTTTTTCTAACTTTTAACAAAGGATAAACCTGTTAAAACTACAGATAACATGGATAGGAGTCTATAAAACAAAACTTCCTTTTAAATACTAATAGAAACAAAATCAGAGTTGGCTTAATTTGTCCCAATGATCCAAACATTAAAGGGTTGTTTCTGGAATACAGGATAAATCGGGAACGATTTAATTGAAAGTCTGCTTGTAAAATGCTTGTAACTATTAATTACATAGATTGTAAAACTTATTGTAGCAATATAAAACCTCTTCATAGATTTTTTCATAGTATCCTGTAGCCAAAGGGAATATCCCCAATTGTCTTGTAGTTTATGGATGTTAGTTTAATTTCAGACACAGTGTATTAAGGCCCACTTTATCCTCTAAACAAGTTTTACTTTCCCTTTTGGTCAATCCTGTTACAAATACTAATATTTTGTCCATTTCATAAATAAAACCGCAATTCATAGGTCACAGGGATTCTCTATGCTATTCAGTGCTTGTTTTCTCACTTGAAAATAAATTGAGAAAAATAAATGTTCTTATATTACAATATGCTGTAAAATATTCTATATAATGCCCCTTTTAGTCAGGCTGGGGACAACCATTCAAGGAAACACAACCCTTCTCACAATGGACTCGGTACAGTCAGTTTTAGGATTGGTTTTCGAAGCACATCGATTGCCATTCTGATTCACTCTGCTCTCCCAACATGGAAGTTTATTCCTTATAGGTTGGACCGAACTCACTTTCTTTCAATATAATTCAGCTCAGATGTGCACAAGCAGCCACAGGGAGGCGCTAGAGCCTACGGAGGCAGGTCAACCATATACCATTACTAACCCCCCAAACCCACATGATGTTCTGAACTGAACTATTCAGGTGCCATCCTATATCCCTTATACACCTGCAGGTGACAAGCACACCTATAAAAGGATGTTTCCCACACAATACTTCAACAATTCCACATTCACTGGCCTATATGGCAAGATAAAGCCTGTGTTAAAAAAAGAAATCTGCTACAAATGATAAATGAGTTTTTCAACAAAGCCATTAAGTTATTCTGAAAGACCAATCATGTACGAAAGGTGACGAGTTATAAGAAAACCCACATTTTACTGTCTTGGATAATTATATTTTAAAAACACCCTACAATGGCTTTCCTTCTGGGGCAGTCAAGTCTTCGTCATGACAACTATTTGCAAAGCTTGAGCAAATTTGATAAAAACAATGGACATACTCAGTTTCCCGTAACAAAACATTGTTACATTTATTTTTGTATTTACAGCTGTAATGGTTCCCAAAGCAGCCTTCTACTTCCCCCAAGTATAACTATTGAGTGAAAGCACATGATCCCGACATTTTTATCATCTTTATTTTATTAATTTCTAATATTTTCACTTTGAAAATATGATGTACGTTGACTATGTCTTATAAAGGGACAATTTGAAAAGTCTGCATGTATTCTTAGACCAATAAATTATATGAATACATTCATTATTGAATAATAATAGAACACCAGCTAATATAATAGATACATGAATAACGATTGTATCAGCTGGTTTTTCCCCAATATTTATAAAGAAATTAAACTACTTAAAATTGAAGTAATACCTCTGCTTCGAAACATGGATGAAATTATCATTTTAAAATCAAGGGGTCATCCTTCATCTCTGTCTATTATCTAAGCACAATCCTTAAGATTTTTACCCAAACATTGTCTGGTACAATCTATTACTGTTTTAAATGCTGATTCACGCTTTAGACAAAATATAAAAAATAATTTAGTTGACTCTCTCCACTGTATATAAATGTGGTTACAAGACATTCACAATTTATTTTTAATTAAGTATTTCAATTGAATTAAATTTAAACTTTAATGACTTGCAAGCAGTTTAAAAGCAGACTTTCAAGTAAAGTGATCCATATATCCAAACATTTAGCCAGGAGTTTGGGATGGTGATTTTCTCATCCTGCTTTCTTATTGGGAAAGGCTGTGCCCTGACTTTGCTAATCTAGGAAGCTTGTTCAAAGGCAGTGCCATTGCACCACTAAATCCATGTAAATTCTGTGTGATGAGTAGGATGCATATGTGTGGTTTGTTGGAAGTACACCAGGAAGTGTCTGCTAAAGGGACATGCCCCTTCCCTTTTCTGTTATTCTTTGCTGTCCCTTGACCCCTGATCTAGTTCGTGGCCAGTGGACACTACCAGCCTCAGGAGTGGCACTACTCTCATGTCCACAATGCCATCCTGGGCCCCTTCGGGGAGTTGATGACGGAGGACGATCTCATTCGCATCGAGAAGCAAATAGAAAACCTGCAGGTCATGCACAAAGTGACTGAGGTAGAGAAGGAGCTGGAAGAGCTGGAACGAGAGCTTCAGCAACTTCTTCCGGTGTCTGCTGCTCTCAACCAGGAACATTTCTCAGTCAACCCCAAACAAGTCCACGGGCAAGCAGAAGATCTACCAGCCTGGTGCAGTAAAATCTCAACACTGCTCAAGAGTATGGCTATTCTTTTGGCCACCTTAGGAGGCAAGACGATAGACATCTTGGATCTGATATCTCCCGGATATGCTGAGGAAGAAGCGGGTAACAGTAGGATGGGTCAAATGACCCCAGCAGGGTCCAGTGCCACAGGGGTCATTGGACGATCCCATTCGTTCTCCACCAGGGAGGACGTGGAGAATGAAATCAAGCAGTGTGGTGTCTCTGTGAAGAACCTAAAGGCCAACTATGAGATTCAGAGCCAGTTTGCCAATGACAAAAGTAACCGTGTATACAAGCGCAAGATGTCCCTTCCAGTGGTGAGTGAGTCCACTTATCGCCCAGAACCCATTCAGGAGGATGAAGTACCGTATTCCCCCGCAGGGTCTGTCTATTCCCCGAGCAATGGAGTCCTTCCTCCAGTTCCGGAATCACTGCCTCTGGTGGACGAACCCCTAATCATACCATCTCAAGCTGCTCTTATATACGATTCTTCGGAAATGATCCCTCGGTCAACTCAGTTCAACCAAGTTCTGTCGACGGACCCTATTCTGAACCACGAGCAGCAGACACGGACCCTCGAGGTGCAGACCGACGTGAGTTATGTCCAAGAGTGCATCGAGATGAGAAAGGAGCGAATTGTCTTCCTTTTTCTGGAACACTGGAGAAAGTACACCCTCTCAGAGTCCTACCGGCCTAAGTATACAAGCTTTCCTAGACAGGAAAGTCTAGGGGTAGGTCCGGATGACTATAGCCAGTTCACCACAGAGACAGACAGGGACATCCAGAGCGAGGACGACAAAACACTCCTATTCATGAAGTCGCGGCAAGTGGTGGGGAACCTGATTGGCCACTGGAGGACCATCATGAGCCAGGTGCCCACCCGCCAGATCCGCCGACTTAGTCGGACCAAGATGATCTACTGGCCGGAACACTTCCTGCCGCACATCAACGGAGCGCCGGTCAGCTATGAGACCCTAACCCTGGACCTTTTCATGTTGGGCTACTTCCAACTCCTAGAGATGAGCATGTCGAGGAGCGAACGCAAGTTTCGTCACCTGCTGTGCTACGAGATGTTTGACCGCCTCGGCAGTTTCAGCTGGGAGCTGATTCGCCAGTTCCATCGTGAGGTCATGGAAGAGATTGAGCGAGGAAAGCGGGATTGGGCAGACAGTTTTGAAGACATTAAGCGCAAATACTTTGGTGACTCAGTGGACGGGGGAGGAATGATGACCGCCTCACTACTGTCAATAGCTCCTGATGTGCTGGAAGTGGCAATCCAAGAGCCATTGCCTGCCTCAGCGCCAAACCCTTATTTGCCTTGCGTTGAGCCTACTGCTCAGAAAACCATTAACCATGCAGAACAGAGTGCAGTGAAGAACACAGTGACTTCCACAAATGGGCCTGTGCAGGACTCTGTGAAACCTGAAAGGGTAACACAGGAGAGTGTTCTTAAAGACACATGTGACAACTCTGTACATGACCCAATGCAGAAAACTGGTCAGAAAGCAGTTCAAGAAGCTTTGAATGACTCAGACATCCAGACTGTGACAGCAGAAACCACAGGACACAGTGTAGCACAGGATGTTGCTCCAGTTCAAGTTACCATCGTCACACCCGCAAATGGATCTCCACAAATGGAAGAGCCCAGTGAGGATTCAATCAAATTGATCTATGAATTGAAAGAGTTCAGCAATGAGGAGATCTGCAGATACATTGAGCGCAGTTTTGCCTTTTGGAAGGAAAAGGAAGCTGAGCTATTTGATATTTGAGAGATGAGCAGATATGTGAAACACACTTTATACAAAAATGTTAAGCTAAACATGCTTGGCTTATAAAGCCATGAGGGTTAGTGTCAAATTAACTGACTCTGTGGAGTAAGTATGCCTTCAAGAGAAAGCTTACCTGTGTTTTAGCATCAGAGCATCCGGTAACCCAAAAACAGTTACATGGTTACATAAAAATCCAGCTTCTAATTAAATATATATGTCGATGCAATTTGTTATTTGTACATCCATTTTTGACCGTACAACATATGGACAGAAGAGGGAATCCTCAAAATGTGCTTCCAGAAATTACTCTTAGTTATGAACTGTCTTCAGAACAAATATTTTAAATGTTAGTTTATCTGTTATATTTATGGTTTTGGGTTAGACTTTGATAAATAAAGATGTGCACTAAAGTTGGAGAATGTACATATGTATGAGGTAGTTGATTGTTTAACAATTTTCAAATGAATTACTATGGAAGATAATTAGTTGAGGTACCCCCTGACCTCCACAATAAACCTGTAACAAGAGAGTGACATTCTAATAAGAAATAAAGCTTGGTAAGAGCTGACTAAAGGGCTGTTCTTCAGGCACAACGGCACAAATGTGTTTTCCTTACAATGCTTACAATGTTTTAACATAGGTGCTTTTTCACTTTTCTAGTACTAATTAGTTACACTTCTGCATGAAATACACTAATGCTATAATATAAGTTGCCCTCATCAAATAGATGATACAAATATTACAACCCTGTTTTCCTAAAAGTTGGGACACTGTGAAAAATGCAAAGAAAAAACAAATGCAATGATGAACAAATCGTTTAAACCCTATATTCAATACAAAATCATAACACTAAACACTAGACCATATCAAATGTTAAAACTGAGAAATGTTATTGTTTCTTGGAAAATACAACCCAGTAATACGTTTAAAAAAAGCTGGGACAGAGGCACCAAAAGACTGAAAATATTGTTTAGTGATACAAATTTTAACATATTGGAAACATACCTCACAACTAATTAGGTAAATTGGCAACAGATCAGTAACATGATTGGGCATAGAGGATGCCCAGAGACGATGGGCCAGTCATAAGTGAGGAGGGGAGGGGTTCAGCTCTGTAAAAGACTGCATAGGCAATTAGTGCCACAAATCAAGAATAACATATCACAACGATGCATGGTGGTCCATTAGTGCACATGGCCTGGGTGACTTGCACTTCTGTTAAGGCACATAAATGCTGAACAATATATACAGGGTTTGGAGCAACATATGCTGCCATCCAGACTTTACAGGGAAGTTCTTGCTTATTTCAGCAAGACAATGCCAAACCAAATTTCCTATGAATGAAACAGTATGTCTCTGTTGTAAAGGAGTCCAGGTTCTTAACTGGCCTGCCTGCATTCCAGGACTGTCACCTATTAAGAACATTTGGTTAATTCACAAATGACAAATACAGCAAATGATATCCGGAACTGTTGAGCAGCTGAAATCCTATCAAGCAAGAATGGGATATGTACCACTTAAAAAACTACAGCACGAGACCCCTCAGTTCCGAAATGCTAACAGTACCGGAGTTACGTGCTTAATAACGTGAAGTCCGCTATTTAGCAGTTAGCATACATAGCGCTTTCCATTTCACTACTTTGAATTTGACTCTAGCTTACGAATGGTTTGACTCCTTAAACTTGTGACTGTCAGGGAAACAATATTCTACTATTCTAATATTAAGTTTGAAGGCTAAGGCCCTCCAGCATATCCAAGATGGTCTGACCCAGGACAAAATGTGTGTTAGACTTGTTTTGCTGTTGTAGTAAATAGTGATTGAGAATCGGGTAATTTCATTGAAATCAATTTGAAGTAAAATTCTGGTATTGAGTCTACAACTAACCTGTCATGTCCTGGCTGGGGGCCCCTGGCCATATCTGTGCCTCGGGGCTCGCAGTCAGGGCATGACATAACCAGATCTGAACCATATATGCTTGATATGCTGATTGTTTGATGAGCTCCCAGGAAAGTAGGTCTACATATCAAGGATTAATTAATTGTTTAGGGTTACTCAATAAATGACATGCTAGCTTTTTCCCCACATCTGCACCATTATTGGGATGTATTCAATATATGCCTTTTACTACAGTTTAGGAGCTTGTTGATTTAATTAGGCTTTTAATTCAGATTGTTGATAATGCATATTATAAAATTAGAATATATAGTCATCAAAGTTTTATATAAATATCTGATTGCTTGCTGTTTATACATTTTAATGGCTTATATTATTTGAACTTCTTTGCATTTTAACTTGTGTGGTTCTGGAATTTTAATTCTTACTGAAATTGTTGTTAGCAATAAAGATTCAGTAAGTACGTTTTTGCTTGATTTGCTTGACATTGCTATGCTTAGTACAAGAGCAGGTCAATGTCAAATTGATGACCTTGACAAGAAGCCAACAATTCAGAATTATTAATTGGGATGTTCCAGATTTAAAAAAAGCATGGAGTGGATTTCTCTTTAAAATGACAAGTTCCCATGTGTTTTCTACCCAGGACGTAATCTGTATGTGTAGCCACTTCCTTCCTGAACCCCTCCCACATGTTGACCACTTCATCAACAGTCTAATCTCTTTGGCCAAAACACAAAACACAACACACACCGGCTTTTTATAATCTTCTATACATCTGGTTCATGATTGGATCGCTGCTGTCTAGTCTCAGCTATGACAGGAAGTCACCTGCTGTCATTCTAATGAGCAGTAGCTTATATTGACCCCATATTAAGGTCACTCCTTTTAGTGGATGACTTCAGATCTACTTTCAGCCAATCACTCAAAGGTGGGAGGCACCTTGGTTTAGTGGTAACCATGGTAATACTCTAGATCTTAGTACAAGTTGCAGTAAAGATAGTAGAGTGAGGGTCCCCCAGGTAACAACGCCGTCTTAGGCGTTCTGTCAGCCCCAACCTTGGTCAAGGTTTAAGCCTAGCTGTAGTCCCTAGCCAGCCCCACTGGTGTGGGGGGAGTCATTGTTAGCACAGATTGGCAGGTCTTGCCACGCTTTATTGACACATTCTGGGTTGGGCTCAGGCACCGTCAGTTGATTGAGTGTGACTCGCATTACTTCCTCAAGGAAAAGAGCAGAATGACTCAACATGGGGCCTCAGAGGAAGACTGGCCAGGATCTCTCACAAACCTGTTGGTACTTGTTGCAATGAGACACGGGCATTCATACATTTTGATACAACAACACTGTGAAGTTTGTAAAATTGGAGTAAACCATCTAACAAAATGACCTCAAAACATTATAGACGGGAGACAAGGTTGTCTGAGGGTACAGTCTAGACGTTTTGAAACCCAACTGACCATTGTCTGACACAAAATCTTAGACTTTCCCATCAGACAAAGATCGTCAACCAGAGTGAATTTGATTGTTATTTAGTTACATTGTTTGAATTAAACCAGTTGGCCTAATGTCAATTATACTTGCCTTGTCTTACATGAAAATAGAAATACAATGTTTGCTTCACAGGTATTTCTTACATAGACTGGAAAGTGCAAAAAACAGTACTAGCCTCAAAAACAGGATAACTTAAAAGGATCTAAAAGAGCTTGCAGAGTTCTGAAAAAATTTGGTTGGACAGACAGGACACATAGGAATGTACCAGATGAATGGCACAATGAAAATCTGAAGGGAGTAAAGAAATGGCATGTCACATTCTTTGTAAAACAAGATGGTGGTGGCGCTGTTATCTTTTTGCATGGCTGCCAGTTGAACTAGCTCACTTGTCTTTATTGATGCTGTAACTGCCGGCTAAAGCAGCAGGATGAATTATACAAAAACCTCAAAAGCTTTAAAACTCATTGGATAATGCAGTTGGACAATGGCACAAAACACACTGCAAAAGCTACCAAGGAAATGTTCAGTGCCAAAAGGTGAAAACTTCTTGATGGGGCCATATGGGTACATCAGGTAATCATTAAACACAAAGGATATATGCAGAGGAACTAAATAAGGCTAATTTATTGTTCACAATGTTTATCTTTTGGTGTCATGTCACCCTAAAATGGGCGAACTATGAACAAAAATGTATTAGAATGTCTAAATAGTTATTCCCGATAATGATAAATATTCTCCCAAATTAGTTAATGGTCCGAACATTAACCATGGGTGTATTTTTAGGCATTTATGCCTTGTTGAAAGAGACCAGGCAGAAAGATGGAGCATTTGGTCAAACTTGCACTGCAGAAGCATGTTTGTACCAGACCAAACCAAGGCCACACTTCAATCCCATTTTAATCCTTGCATTTTTTATGATGGATGGACTCAACTGCAGTAAGAAAGGGATGTATTGAGGAATATTATTTACATTTTTCTATGGCATGTCTTCTAAATATGCTGGGATTTAAATAATGAAGGAAAAAACACACTGTTCAAAGGTCCATTTCATCATGTAGTCAAATACTGTGTCGCAGTACAACTGTGTCATTGTGTACAGGTGTTCAAATCCTGCTCCTGGTATACATCTAAAAAGGATGTTCTCCAATTGTATTGGTGTCTGGCTTTATCTCACTTTCTTTTCTTTTCTATCAAATTACACACATTTTTCCCCATTCTACAATTCCCAGGGGAATCATTAAAAATGCAACGTGTAGAGATAAGATTACCAGGTTAATGTTTATTAGCCCCAGTGAAATGCTGTAGGGTGAGAGGCGTAATGGATCTGTAGCCGAGTGAAGTGGAGATCCAAGATGGCTCCACTCTCAAACCGTCTTCCAATTACAACATGAAAGAGGAGAGATCGTTAGGTTTTAGCCAGTTTGTGGGTTTGTGTGTTCTGCTCACAATGTGTCCAAAATGGCCTGGGTTTCAATCACTTAATGTGTCTCTCTGTTAGCCGGTCTGACTGATTTTATCACTATAATGACCTGGGTATAGTTACCCTTTGAAATGCCGTTAGCCTTTCTGGACTGGCGAAAAGGTGGGGTTTGCCCCAGGCAAACATAATCAAGTCAGCTAATGTAATCAAAATAATTTTGAAGTGTAATCCACCTAAATGTTTTCTAAGTTTCTAGCGCATTATAATGCAATGCATTGCATAAAAAATACCACAGGTGACTGAAGTTGATGCCTATCAACTGCAGTTTTCAAACTGGAATATTCATCGTAAGAGCAGATCCTGGAGCCTGGCTCAGTGTTAGCAGTGTAACCCCATTCTAACGGTGGCGGCCCCCGTCTGTCTGGCTCTGTGCAGGGGGAAGAGGAAGCGGCACGCCTAGCGTCAATGCCAGCGTGGCGGAGGGACATCATGAAGAAAAAGCTTGATGAAGAGAAGTGAGTGAGAGGCGGCGGTTATTATTCCTCATTCCTCTAATCCGGGAACCTCCAGAGTGTCTAATCCCTCTGTTACTGCTAATTGTCTGTCTGTTTTGGTTAATATATATATATTCTTTTTCTTTGTTTCTATCTTTGCCCCCCTCCAGTTCTGTTGGGTGGGTTGATTTCTTAAATTTGTCATGTAGATCCTGAAATGTTTAAAATATCTAGCTACCTAATTCAAAGCCAGCGTACATGATGTAACATTTTGAATGTCATGCATTAATGCTGTTTTTGT
Organism: Novumbra hubbsi; assembly: GCA_016801125.1. Taxonomy (NCBI): domain Eukaryota; kingdom Metazoa; phylum Chordata; class Actinopteri; order Esociformes; family Umbridae; genus Novumbra; species Novumbra hubbsi. The sequence continues at coordinate 21,543 of JACXGK010005875.1, forward strand.
GTGGATCCCCTTTGTGTTCACTTCTCCGGGTCGGGCAGGGAGCAAAAGAGGTAAGAAGAAATATTTTTTTTGGCCATCTTAACATTTGTTATCAGTGAGCAGATTTATATCCACAGTGTGACAATGACCTAATGCACACCCTCTCAGCCAGTGCTTCCCAACCAGGGGTACTGGGACCCCTGTGGGTACTTGGCCTATCAACAGGGGGTACATGAGAACACTCATGGCACTATAGGCTTACTAGTAAAACAGTGTCTGAAGGACAAAAAGGTGAATGTCCCTATCTGGCCTAGTCAGAGAACATAAATCCCATTGAGAATCTGTGGAATGACATGAGTCCAGTCCATAAGCAGTCACCATGCAATTAGACTGTGCTTCAACAATTCTGCAAGTAGCCTAGATGGCAAATTTTTCTGGGAAATAACGAGGTGACTAGGCACCTGTCCCCCACACGTTGTCATTGTATTTCAATAGTTTTGGTTCCATTGACCAAATCAGCATAATAGGATATGCATGTTAACATGGTAATTAATGATATCTGAAGCACGTAGCTTTTCTATTCATTTGATGATGATCGTGGTTATCTGCTGGTCAGTTATTGAACTGTGTTAAAACATTATTTGATGTACACGCGGTACCCTGAGGTATTTTCATGAGGAAATCATTTATTAGGTATTCTGAACATAATCCCCTAAAATGGATGAACTTCTGGTCAACATGGTGTCCTAGAGTAGACCTTGTTGCGCAGGGAAAATTCCGGTCACTGGTTCTAATCCCTGAGCTGACAAGGTTCTGTTCAAACTAAACAGTTATCCCTAATTTATCCCAGATTGTAGCCGTAAACAAGAATGGATCATAAATGGATCAATAATGGTACATATCTTATAATAATTTTTAAAAATGGAAGGCAGGACAAGTAATGTTGTTGCCTTATTTTAAACAATGGGACCATCATTCATTGCTGTTGAATGTTAGCTGACGAACGCAGGGATTTTGATTAATGCTGAATGAAGTGCCACACTTGTGTAAAAGCTAAAGCATCAATGAGATATTCTGATATTTAACTGGTATTTCTTTCAAAATGAAACACACTTTGTTTGTTTATGGTCATTAACGGTATGGTGTCAAGTCACTTGTAATGGGACAATTTGGATCAGAGTGACATCTTGTATGCCGTCTCCTTTTATTGCCTGGTTCAGAAAAGAGGAGGAGAGAGCAAAGAGGGAGAAGGAGAACGAGGAGAAGACGGAGCTGGAGCGACTACGTACCATGGGTTACGACGAAAGCAAGCTGGCACCATGGCAACGGCAGATCATCCTGAAGAAAGGGGACATAGCAAAACCGTAGACGGGACCTTCTGCCAGGCACTCCCAGGTTACGGCCTCCAACCCAGCCCCCCTCTGTCCAACCATCTGTCCACCTTCAACCCAACCACCGGGCAAATCCCCAACCCACCGCCACAAAATGCTTTGCAAGTCAGCTATCCTAAATTGGTGGCCACTGCAAGATCCTGTGGACGCAAAATGCACGCGGTGCATTGTTAGCGGTGTCTGATTCAAAGACTATATCAACATGTTGAATAGATGCTTCTCCCCCTTTATATCTTGTCCGGACATTGTCTAAAAACTCAATACACAGTGGGTTTGAATCATGCACACTGACTAGTACTTTACTTTGACTATTTAACATTAGTCTTTGTTGGAAACTCCCAAATATTGACATATCATCACACAACCGAGCTCAATGTTTATCAGTTGTGTTGTATGAATATGTTTTTGGATCACAACCATCCTGAGCCCAACTGAACTGCCAGAGATACCAGTCAAACAGATGGGAAATGTATAGGAGCTTTCCTCATTCCATGTTATGGGTTTACTGGACATAACAATTGTGATTTTATCTAGAACCATAGTATTTTTAGCTTTAAACAACTGAATGCCTCTTTTAAATGAATATAACGGGCAGATAACCCCTATTATTTTACAATGAATGTTCTTAAATATTAAGTTATTGTGATCAAAGTGCATTGTTTGTCCTGCATATTATCTTTATGTATATCAACATTTACTGCACATGTCACCATGTTATACAAGAGAATTGAACAGTCAATCACACACATTTCACAACCTTGCCAGACGAATCTGGAAAATAATAGTTGCAGAAATGTAATCAAGTTAATAAAAACAAATGTATCATTAGCATGCTGAATGTTGCAAAAGTTTCAAAAAAGAATTAATTCCTGTTATGTTACTTATAAATCGTGCAAGTAAATGTTTAATGAGAAGATCCCTTGACTAAAGAAGAATGCTTTCTCTCTTGCTCTTTCTCACTCTTTCTCCCTTTTTCCTTGTTTGTTTCTGCTGGTGAAACTCCCTATTCCAAGTGTGTGTTCTCCGGCTTAAACTAATCTCTTTCGATCATGCTATTCTGTGTATAATACTATTAACTGGACCACAGAAAATGTTGCAGTTCTATTCTTGCTCATGTTTTTACCCTGTTTTCCATCCACCTATAGGTTTTTATTTTGGCAAATGTTGTCGTTTTTTTGCCAAAGGACCAAACTATTGGTAACTTGGGCATTATTTTTCTGGAAGTACTGTAGACTCATTGTAGGTTTTGTAGGATGATAGACTGTGCGCTGTAATGCTGTGGCTAGAATCTTGGACCTCAGAAATGTGCCGGATGTGTCTTTCTGAATGTGTATATAAAACATATATGGACACCCCAATGTTAAAATATATGCTGTAGGTTTATTTCATATATTTTGGGTGTAGATTTTTTCATGGTACGTATATAATAAGTTACGAAATCAATGGTCCTTGTTAAGAAAGCATTTGGAAATATTGAAGTAAATTCACTGGATGCCATATTAATGTTGAAATTTAAAACTGTAGACCTCATTGCCATTAGAAGATTTTCTATACATACATACTGTATATAGTAACCCTCAATACTGTGTTTAATTGTTCCACTGTCATGATATTACAGTCCTCAGCCTTGCTTACATAGATTGATGGTTCATTAATGTAAATTCTATATTTTCAAACTGTCAAATGGAATTAAATAAATCTTTACTCACAACATTTGTGTATACAAAATGTTTTTACAACTTAGTGAATCTTCGACCTTGGACAGCAGATTCTTAGCTACTGCCTTTCATATGTAATACAGCTTTAACAACACTAGATGGCACCACAGCGCCACCATAGTAACCGTCCCCAGATGGACCATGAGCTTGTATATGCAATGCTGTCTTTAGTATATTGGGTCACTGAGCCAGATGTTACCCATTTTGCAGGCAAATCATAGAATATAATGGTAATCAATAAATACAATGTCACCAAAAAGTATTTTTTCACATATAAACACATTGTTTTCAGCATAAAAGGTAGAAAATGTGTTCACTTTAGTGGGCAATAAGTAAATAGTACTGCAAAAATTGTATATGACGTCATTAAAAAAATCGGTTAAAAAAAGCATAGTACATGTGACCTAAAGTTTAAACTACGTTCTTCTTAGATTAAAACGATTGTAAAGTCATTCATCGGTTTATGAGCAAACGTTTCCAAATTTGTTTGCGTAATTTGCACCTCTAAATTAATTAGCTTCATAAAATGCACTAAAGAAGTCCAAAAGGTTAGTAGCCTATATAAGTCCCATGTCTATTACATGCAATTGCACCACCAAAACAGTGTTACTACAAACATCTATGATGCATTGCCGTTTTAGGCTTTAGTGAAGATACCATGCACCAACTTCGTCTAAGCGCAAACAGTGCGTCACAGATGTTGTTTCACGTGCTTGTCAAAAAATAGCAACTGGGAAGTCCGTCTGGTATGTATCAGTGCTTTTAAAAGTCGAGCAATTCTTCATAACATTTTACCTACACACGTTTTCTAAAATTACTGTATTGCTATATTGTTATTGACAATGTTCAGACTAGTGATCCACATTAAAAGGATTATGTTAATTCATTCAGACATCTATGCTAATTGCCCCTTCGATAGTCAATCAAATAAAATATATACTACAGGAAATTATATTGGATACTATTGAAACTTGAGAATTCCGATAGATAAATTCGACAACCAACCCTGCACAATTTGAAAAAAATGGAGTACTGTTTTGAATAGCTCAAAAAGTCCAACGGTTCGTGGGTTTAATAGACACTGGCGTTTCACAAATATAGAGCACGGAACGTCAAACTGGCAACTAGGAGCTTCCAGACAGTACATAAACGCACCATTAAACACCTGTAGAACACACAGACCTTGGGGCTCTGTTATTGCAAACCGAGGAGGAAGGGAAGGAAAACTATCTTATACCAGACGGAGTAGGCATACTTGGTAGCCTACAATTTATTAGAGGAATTCCTCAACTGTGCTGCAGGACAGTTGCCAAACACATGGACTAAATTGACTGCAAGAGGACCAACTTTTTCGGATTTGAGCAGGTAGAGTAAGATTAAATACATGAACTGATTCATGATTTAATTAAAGGACGCTGGTGTTGCTGTAAGAGTTCCATACTCAGGTTCTAATCTTATTCATTTAATGGTGGAGTTTTAAAGAGCCTATTTTATATAATAATTCAATACCTCCTAAACTTACATATACCAAACTTGCGTTATCATTTTAGGTTAATTCTGACTTCACATGTTTGTCAGAAATAGGAACTGTGAGTGAAGTCTGAGATAAGATGTGTTCAAGCAGTAGGCTACTTTTGGCGGTTGTTCTTCTATAATTAAGATTTTACGTGAACGTTTTTGCCAACATTTACGGGTACAAACGTTAGCCATTTTTCTTGTCATTTGACAACCAGACTGTTTACATAGCTTATTCATTTCAGGGATTGCCATTTTTGTTTGAAAAGTTATGGTCAGTGCTCAGAAATTGGTGGCAACACTAACTACATTTGTCAGTGTAAAACTTCGTTCTGAGCATTAATACTCAAAATAACACGGTATGATGAACATATGTGTGCCAGCGTTGCACAAAGCTGCCGTTTTTCCTCAAATATACGTACGTCTGTAAAGTACCCTATAACATGTATGTATTTTTTGTAAATGCAGTTTAGAAAAGGATTCGTGTTGGTAAGCGTGATTGACGAGTCAGGGGTTGAACGCATTATTTCTTTGGGAACAGGATATCGCCTACATTGGGTGTAGCCTATTCATTTTTGTGAAGCCAACAGAACAATACTGCAATTTCTTTTTTGGGGAAAATAATTCGGTCCCTCCCCGTTTGCTATGTGACAGGTTTATAACAGAAAATGCGGAATAAATACAGCTTTGGTTCTAATAATGACTGAACTATCAGTTTCGATACACGCATTTTCAAGCCCCTGCACATACTTGAAAGTTAAGTAATTCAGTATTTTTCAGTAATGAAGGCACATTGTAGGTACAGAACAAGTGCTTATTCATATTAATGAAAGTTATCAGGGACAAAATAGAACTTTCAATCTAGCTTGTAGATGTCTTTATTCCAGAAGTGTTCCAATCACATTTGAACTAAATCCACTTGCTTAGAATACTATCAAGGCGACAGCATATTAACACTGGTCGGTGGGTTGTATCTAATGTGGAAGAATCTCAATACCTCAGAATGTGACATGCAATGATTGCGATTTTTACATGTTTACCAAATAAATATATCAAAAAGTATTGTTCATCTCGCCTAAACTAATATAGTGTGAACGAGCCTCTATATTTTAGTGATTTCAGCAGACAAGTGTCCCATTTAAGGTGGGACAACCGCACCCAGGTTAATAGGGAATACAATTTACATAATAAAGTTGCTCTGCAGAGTATTTAGAAATGCTGTATGTAGGTAAGGTTTCAGAAATCTTCTGAAAATGAGAAGGGACTTCACTGTCCTGGCTTCAAGGGAAGATGGTGAAAAGAGATTTTACTGGGCAAGAGCAGGAGCGGCCTTCCTGTAGGCGTGAGAAAGACCTTCCTGTAGGCGTGAGAAAGACCTTCCTGTAGGCGTGAGAAAGACCTTCCTGTAGGCGTGAGAAAGACCTTCCTGTAGGCGTGAGAAAGACCTTCCTGTAGGACTCACAGGAGTCAGACCAGTTTCAGAAAAAAAGGTTGTTGTGTTGATGAAACTTTACACCCACTGGTGCTAGACATCTGACTACAGTCTACATTGAATTGTGGGTGATAGCAACCATACAAGTGGTTGAATTGTGCAATGAAACTGCATCCGGTTTTGATGGGGATTCCCTGCAGAGAAGTGTTTACTCTGCATGTGGAGTAGAGTGTGGTATGGAGGGCCCATGAAACAGACACACATCCTCCCCATGTCACCTGGTGGGATGGGCCAGCCAGGCACCAAACAGCACTTTCCTTTTTACAACTGGTTCTTTACGTAATGCTTTGGCGGAGCTCTCTACAAAAATCATTTTGATAACATCTAAAAAGCCTTACCAAAACCTTGCCCCGAAAGGGATGGCGGTAGAGCATGTAAACACCTACAGATATTAAACCTAAAATGGAAAACTGTCTTGATAATTAGATAACAAATTTGATCAGGTGTGCCAATTTAGGGTTTCACAAAATACTTGAAAAGTTTGGGGAGAAGAGGTTTCAGTTGACTTTGTATTTGTTCCATCAGGAACACAGTGCCCATGCTGCTCTAGAAGCCTGTTGCTGCAGCGGGAACAAGCTCTCAGACAGAAAGACACTGAACCAGGGCTGGAACAGAGATGTCTGACGAACAGTCGGACGTCTCCACGGGTGACCAGAACCCTCTACTTCTGATACCAAACATCTCCAGCCTGCAGCTAGACTGTCAGTCAATGGAGGAGCAGGATGGCCCGCCGCGAGTCTCGCCCAGGTCTCAGGTCTCGCCCACGTCTCCGGTCTCGCCCAAGTTGGCCAAAGGCCCGGAGAAGCGCGAGCCGGTGGTCCTGAGCACTCGAAGCGCACCCGCGAGGAAGCTGGGCACCCAGCAGCTCATCCCTAAGAACCTAGCAGTGTCAAGTCGGCCCAATAAGCAGCGCTACCACACCACCGTGGTGAACTTTCCCGTGGCTCAGGTGGAACGTTCCAGCCCCTCCTCCAAAAGCCGCCACTCCACCGTGGGCCCGGACTCCTCCCGGGATGACTGTGACAGCGACAGAGACGGCATCTCACCGTGGGGCAACCGCAGGAATAAGTCCTACCGAGTGGCGGTGACCTGCGATGAGATGGACGCCATGACCGAGAATCAATTGGGCGCCAATACTCTGAAACCACCGAAGACGAACAGCAGAGCCTCAAGCCCTGGACCGGAACGCAGTCCTGGACGCAAGGCAAGTCAGAACGAGTCCCCTCCCCCTGGCCTAAAGGTTTAGTTAGGTCTGGTTTAGTTAGTTCTGAACTTGACATGGACCAAAATGTAAAGACTGGATTTGGTTAGAGGGTTAGATAATGAAATGAATGAAAGAGACTTAGAGGGACCAAGACATAAAGTCTAGAGATTGAGACGGACAGACATCTGCCTCGTTCTGGGGATTGGTTTTCCCTCCGACATTTCCTATAATTAACTCATGCTGTGTCACCACCATCTCTCTTCTAGAGAACCTTGGGGAGAAGGAGGAACCAGAAACATGCAGGCTCCTTTAAAGATGGTATGTATGTGTCACCACCTACAGCTGGCCGAGATACCCAGCCTGGCTGCCGTCTGGACAGAATCCGTCTGGCCCCCATGCTAGAATATTAGATGACAGGAAAAGATCAAACGAAGCCTTGACTGGCCTTCCTGGTTTGCATGATGGTCCAGAAATGTAATTGATTGTAAAAGCTAAAAGTCTAGACTGTATTCAAAGGACTACTACAGAAAGCAAAAAGAAAATCTCCCAGCTCTGACTACACTCAGAATAACAACATTTAATTAAAATAGCTCAATTCAGAACATATTTACTGGTCATTGTGTCACTCGTTTATTGTGTGAAAACGATGACTTACTTAAATTCATTTATGTTCTCTATACTATTGCAAATGTTCCAACTCAGTGCCAAGCATAACTAGTGGCCATTTCAACATTCCACGGAACAGAATGTTGTTTGTCATTGTGTATGGAAGTCCATTTCAATGGGATTCTTCTTTCGCTCACAGATCCTCGACTGTACCAGGAGGTCAAGGAGCGTGGCCTACAGCCCACTATAAATGTAGAGGACGATGACTTTGTCCATGTGGAGCCACCTGGGGAGGACCAGGGAATTGTGGTCAAGAACTACAGACCAACACAGGTGACCTGGAGCTCACTGCCACAGGTAAGCAGGAAGGAGCAGAGCTGTGTCCCAGGCAATGGGGGACTGTTTGGGGGCAGAACGCCAACGGCGATATCTGTTGATATGTACGTACGCAATGAAAATATATTTCAGATACATTAACTAGAATCCCTCATTAGGCACTGGTGCATCAAAATGATGTTTCCAGGATACAAAGTAAGATATAACTGGGTGCATATGCAAGCAGCAGAGCCCTGATTACTGGCCTCTAGTCAGTAAGAGGTTGAACTCTACAAAATGTTATTCGGTGTTTGGTTGTGCTGGTAAAGCCAGACCTTATAGTACTACTGTTAAAATCATTTTGCTCTTAACCTTCTCTGCCTCAGGTGAAGGATAATGGCATTCTTGAGATGATCTCTCCTGAGGAGCGGAAGAGACAGGAGGTATGGGGCTGTGTGTGTGTGTGTGTATTACACATGCTCGTAGACCTTTTTGGTAGTCAGAACACAACGGTATCTAAATATCAAAGTCCGGCCAGTACGCTCCCTGTATGTGTCATAAAGCCACACCCTTTAATGGTTGGTCACTGTGGCCCATTGACTCCCACAAGCTAACCCTGTTATGTCAATAGCACACTCCTCAAAGGTCTCAGAAGAACTTAGCATATTTGTTCTAACTAGATTTATCATAGATATGTGGTATCTTCTCTAAGGTGAATGCTTTAAGTTTTATAATTAGGTTAACTATTGCTCTATGTTGTTAGATTCAAGGTTCCCGGAATGTATCCATTGGAAGCAAAAACAGCTATCAGTGACAGGTATCCAACCCTGTTAACTGCTAGGCTTCCTGTGTATGAATTTGACATGGTCCACTCGCATTCCTTTTTAGATGTTTTATTGTGGTTGTGGAGTGTGGTTCATTTCCAGTATACCATGTCTAAGGAGTGCCAGTATACAGGCAATGTCCCAAGTACTTGGTTTCCAACACATTTAGTAGCCTGTGTTAAAACTCTCATATACCATAGCTTTAATGGAATCAGCGTTCAAGTTTCAAACCACCTGATTCCTATTAGCATTCGTTTAAAGTGTTCATTGCACAATATAAGTCTTCTGTAGGCCTTTTGTTGTCCCTCCCGCTGTGTGTGTGTTCTCCCAGTCAGATGGGGGCCTGTCCCTCCCGCTGTGTGTGTGTTCTCCCAGTCAGATGGGGGCCTGTCCCTCCCGCTGTGTGTGTGTTCTCCCAGTCAGATGGGGGCCTGTCCCTCCCGCTGTGTGTGTGTTCTCCCAGTC